>JBBPCY010040804.1:0-13568 GCA_037974405.1 Brachyalestes nurse
AATTTAAACAACTTAAATAACATTGCTTAAATGTGACCATCACATGATGACATTAATTACAGTTATCTAGGAACATTACACTTACTTCTTAGAACTTACATGGTCCGGCGCTGAAAATAAAGTAAACGCATCCACCTCTTCATCACCATCAATTGTCCCCTGGAAACCCAGACCATTAAGACTTGGACCACTGATCATTTCCGTTGTGGCTTTTGTTGTTGTGTTGTGACTTTTGTATTTGTGTTGACATTTCTGGGCCACCATAGCATTCAAACCCAGAAACTGTAGAGTGGAAGCTGCATCTCGAACAGCTTCCACTCTTCCAAGAAGATTTTGGAGTCTCTGTGGGAATTTGAGCCTATTCATTCTGTAGCATTTATGAGGTCAGACACTGATGTTGGTGAGAAGGTCTGGATCACAATCTCTGTTACAGTTCATCCCAAAGGTGCTGGATGGGGTTGAGGTCAGGACTCCAGTCAAGTTCTTCCACACTGAACTCCTCCAGCCATGTCATTATTGAGCTGCTTTGTGCACTGGGACACAGTCCTGCTGGAACAGAACATCTTTTACATTGTAGTTTTTATATTGTTATATAGTTTTTTTTTTTATTGAGTATGATGCATCTACTTTCTTCTCTTGTACTGTCCACTTACAAATGCCCCACTCATGGACTAATAAAGGGTAATCTTGTAACAATCCTCTAGGAATTATTACCATTGAAACGATTAAATAAAACTGATTAAATGGCAAATAGTATTACATTTCTTTAAAACTACCAGAGAGAAAACATCAATCAACAAACGGATAGTAGTTCCCACCAGATATATTTTCCCCCAAAACCCAAGTACTCCAATTAAATCTCATGTTTTCTTCTAGCTCATTACTTGACAGTAAAATAAGTATTGTCATTTTAAAGTATAAAGAGAGAGCTACAGTTTAGTTACAGTTTAGTTTTTCTTAGCTAGGATAATACATGTGGGGACTAGACTCCAAAAGAGCTAAAAATGTTAGTTGGGGTAGGTTGCCACACATGTACAGTGCATTATGTGCAAGGCATGGGCACACAAAGACTGCACACCTGGTCTGCCTGTTTATGTTTGTCAGAACTGTGATTCTGAGGTGGATAGTGATTGGTGAATATTCTAAAGAAAGTATAATCCTTTCTTTAGGTCTGTGTTATGAATTATATAGTGTAGTTGCTACTGTGCTCTGTATTTTTGTGGGAGTTATGCTGCTTGTTTCAGTTTGAGGAGAAATTGAGTTTCTTCAGATTTCGTAGTAGTAGTAGTAGTGTTCAATGCTTGTGGTGTTTTACATTTATGCATTTTATACTTACATGTTTGAATCTACAGAGTCTAAAAAGGAACCAATGAAACTTATTTGATGTTTTCATACACACGAGATGTGTTCCATTTGATATTTCATTGAAATAAATTTTTGTAGCATTTTTAAAAATGTCTATTTTTCTTTTTTCCCCCCATTAGAATAAGAGAAAGGCTATTTATAACACATTGTGTACACTGGCTAAAATAATAGACCTTTAATAGTTCTTATGTCTTCCATGCTGAAGTAAATCGTCTTATTAAAAGTGAGAACATTGTTTTTTTTTAAATACCATTCATCAACACTGACAGTGAGACAGCAGTTAATTATTTATTATTGGTTGTTGGGTGAGTAGTAAGCACCTTTTGGGGGGCATGGTGTTAGAGGCAGCTTTTCTGTAGGTATTTAACAATATACAGACATGTAAGACATTTTCTCTTTAAAAACGATTCCCAGCAAACATTTGGACGTGTAAAAGACGTTGAAAAGACATCCCTCCGACACGTCCCGTCATGGTTGAAAAATAGTTCCAAAATGAAAGTTGAGCCTGTTACGGCTGAATTTAGCTGTGTTCCCTAAAATTTAAGACGTGAGACTCAAGACCAGAGAGGCTCTTTGAATCAAACCAAGTTTATTATATTTGCCAGCAAACAGAGCATGTCTGTTCCCAAAGAGAGAGTGTTCTGACAAGAGAGTGCTGCTTGAGATTGGTCACATGAGTTTTTATTGTCAGTCCAGCGTGATGTCATATTGTCCACATCGTGTCTGACACATGTGCTTTATATTGCTCCAAAACACTGATATGATTACCACGAACTGTACATACTGTGCTGAAAGGCATAAGAAAGATTCTTGTTCTTTCCATTCTTTGTACCTTCACAAGTTTACTCAGCTGCTGCTTTTGCTCTTGAGGTTTTCACACCCTTATCATTCCGAGAGTCAATGACCCTCATGACCCTCTCAGTGCCCGTGAGTTGCATTAAGCATATACTATTTAAGGTTGTCACCATGGTCTTACAGTTAACAGTCTTTGTCCCACACCAGGGTGCGAGAGCATTTGTGGTACACGCTTTGTTCGCTTATCATAGAAACAGTACACCGCAAACAGATTAAATGTCAGATTATATGCAGAGAGCCTAGCAGTTTTATGTTTTAAGAAAGCCAAGGACACTACGACCTATAGTATAACCCACTCTAAAACATGTTAATCAATAAAGTAGATATTTTGCTCCAACACCGATATATACCACTATCTGACCAGAAACATTTTCAAGTACAAGTAAACCTTCCATTTGGAATCTTATCTACTCTGAGTAAAATAAAAAAGAAGGTACGTTGGCTGAAAGAAGAGCAGACAGAACAGAAGCTCAGAAAAATCCCGGATGGGCGACTAGCAAAGGATACACAGCTGTGATGGCCCAGTATGCAATAACTACGGCCAGAAGAGCGAAGGTGAACAGGGGAAAAAACAGTGATGACATGACATGACCAATGGCCCTGTAAGGGAATGAGCACAGCAGCAGGTTGGTAAGTTCTTTAGATAACTGGAAATGTTTATTATTTCTGATCAAACATATTCCAAAGTTTAGTTGTTGCCCTAATCTGAACAGACTTAATCTGTGCACACCACATACCTGCTGGCCTCTTTGATCAGAGCAATGGCGATTCTGATCCGGTTTCTGAGAAAGATGAGCAGCAAGATGATCACAAACTCCACGATGGCCAGAATAATTACTGCACAGAGAAACACGCAAGAGTGTTCAGTGCTCTTACATTAGAATCTCGAATACTGTGGTGCAATCACATTCATAGCACAGTTATAAGAAAGGTTCACCATCAGGGTTCTTAACCATAGAAATATTTTGGTTTATGTTCTAGGTCCTGTCACACTTGAGTTTGAAAATCAGCCTGGATCTGGCATGTTTGAAAGGCAAAAATGTGTAGCTGGCTATGGATCCCTGAGGAGTACATTGAAAGAAATTCTCTCCAAGAGACTCACTGAAGGCCAGCCAGGTCTGTCTGATGTGTAGGTAGACTTCCATATCCATCTGGAAGCCCAGTTCCTTGAGTGTGGTATTCGAACCAGGCGTATCCTTCAGATTATAATACTCCATACTGCAGTGGAAGATACCTGCTCACAGCATATCCACAAGAAAGGAAGAGGAAGAAAAGACAAATCAATTGTTTGATTACTATAGGTACTAAATACAAAGTACATGCTATGTTGACCACACCAGTGTTAGTACTGCTAACAAAGTATCACAAAAAACTAGTGGTGAAAAAACACAAGCAAGTAGAAAACTAAAAATGATTAGCTTTACTGTAAACCTAAACCTAAAACAAGGAATATATTACAGGAAAATAACCCTTAAGGTTTAATAGAGGTTCCATTCATGAGCCCTGTTTCACACATATATGTGTCAACCAAATTTATATGTAAATAAGGATGTGGCTGGAAGGAACAACTGTGCACTCAGTTTTACACTGACCCAAAGGTTTGCTGTTGTCTTTCATTGATGGTGCTCATTTTGTCCTAGGTACCCTAAAATTATGCTCAGAATTAGAATGAGGAGAGTTATACCATATCCAATGACGAGGATGACCATGATAATCATGACCCAGACCATGATGCCAGCCAGGAACCTTAGCAGCACGATGAAGATCAGACTCAGGAACGTTGCTATTATCAGACCGCTGAAAAAACGCAACAGAGACTAAGTAAAACTGTCACAGCTTGACTAAAGTCACATTTGAAATACATGTTACATACCACTAAACACAACCAAATTCAGATCAACAATTTACATGACAGCCCCGTAACTAGGCCGGGAACAACCTAGAGCTGTGAAATTTTTCAACAATTACATATCTCTAAACTCAAATTCAGATCAACAATGGATACAGTCTAGCTACAGCAGAGCGACAGCATTACATTCCATGTATTTCGGCAAAATATTCCTGTGGGGGTTTTAAGGGCTGACTGTGTCCTTAGATGAGCTAAGATTCACTTACACAATGATCAGGTACCATGATTGTGTGTAATCCTCAAAGATCTTCATTACCACCAGGCGAGCCTCCATGACTAACGTGGCATTCCTGTGAGCACACAAAAACATATTACTGTTTTAATGGATCTGACCGATATAGAGATCTGGTGTTTGGCTGTCTGTGGTTTGGCTCATGCTGTGTGTCACATGTACAATGTTTATTATCTACAATGTCTCATAGATAGAGCTTGCTGTTCCATGCTGAGTGAGATGTCAGGCTATGCAGATTAGGGTCATCAAACAAATCGATTCTAGATACCAACTGATATTAAAATTTAGCCAGTTTGTTCTGATTTGGATGTGTAGACTATATTTGTTCAGGAATAAAAAAACAAATTCACGTAAGTTCAGGCCAACACACTTAAGACTATTACCAGTTTTACAAATGTGGGTTTTATGGCAATAGACACACACATTTTCATTTTATTTGCGCTTTTTAGTGATGTTATTTTATTTATTTATTTTATTTAAATTTATTTAAAATGTGTGTACTTCTAAGTTCTTGGTTGGCAAAACAAATGTCGTAAATTCAAATCAGAGTGTCTTCCGTGTCTGGAATGTACAGTATTCTTGAGTCTATAAGGTAACAATAATATAATAATAAGATCTTGTTTGAATTGTGAAATAGTTTTGACTAAAAGAAAATGTTAGATTTTGTCTACTATACTTATATTGACTGGGATAAATAGAATTGCATGGAGAATACTGAAAGCAAGTCAACAACTTAAGTTCTTTGCAAATATTGTTCAGAAATAGTCTGAGAATCATCACCAACTGAATCTGCACAATATCCTGCTGAAAGAGGCCGCTGCCATTAGGAAAGAACATTGCCATGAAGGGGTGTACTTGGTCTCCTGCAATGTTAAGGTAGGGGGTATACGTCAAAGAAACATCTACATGATTGACAGTACACAAGTTTTCCCAGCAGAACATTGCCCAGTGAGCATCAGTGTGTCTTGAGCGTCAATGACCTTGTCGTCAGTTTACGGGTTGTGCTTCCTTGGAGCACTTTTGATAGGTGCTAATCACTGTACACTAGGAAGACCCTACCACACCTGCCGTTCTGGAGATGCTTTGACTCAGTCATCCAGCCAGCAAAGCTTGGCTCTTGTACATTTTTCATGCTCCTAACAATGTAGCTTCTAAAACTGCTTCGTGTGTGTGTGTGTGTGTGTGTGTGTGTGTCTGTAAACTCACTTTACTGCAGCCAGCAGGTCACTGGCCTTTCTGTTTTTGTTCTGTCCATCATCAAATGTGGTTTCATTTCCAACAGTGATCTCATTGCCCTTTATGCCCAGATCTGGGAAACACCTGCGGAACACTATGAAGAATAATATGTGAATAATTTAACAATATTGGAAATGCACACTGCTCTATGGTTAAGTTAGACGCACCGAAACCCACTATAGACTGATTAAAATGTAAAGGTCTTACTTGGTTTGCTAGCAACGAGCAATGCAGGACATAGCTTAGATCTCTCAACAGAATTCTATAAAGTAACGAACATTAAAAAGCATATAAGTCAAAATGGCCAAACTGCGGCAAAAAAGGGTATGACCTATAGACATAAAGGCAGAAGTCTTACAGCACTTTATCTTCCACCTACTTTGGGGTCGGGATCACCATCACAGAATTGCTTGAAGTACTTCCAGTCCTCGTCCTTGGCACTTGTTCGGCTCATGGACCGATCAGGACATTTGCTCACACACAGCTGACAATAAACAGAAAGAGACAGTAAGGACTAGATAGTAATGATGAGACTAAGAAATTATCAATATTAGATACATATATGCAAATTTGTACACGCATTCATCTATATCTATATATATCTATATATACACACACACACACACACACACACGTCAACTAGTCGACTTCAGAGGTACGAGTCGACGCTGCCTGAGAGAAGTCGACTAGTCGAGAGGTTTTTTTCCCCCCTTGTGTGCACAATGCAGTCTCTGCCTCTGACTGGCTGATGCTGACATGCGTCCCATGACTTCAACAATTATTGTAGTCCCTTCATAAAAGGGGCAGTACTGTTGCCGCTTAGAGGGGAACTTTTAATAAAAGTTCTCCGTAAAAGTTTAATGTTGCACACCTGTGTTCCTCCGCTGCAGGTGTGATGACCTCATTAAACAACTAGTGGACTCGACTTCGACAAAATCTGGAGTCATTAATGCCCTAATATACACACATTTTCATCTCTAAATATAAATATGAGCACCCATGGACAACATTTGTTACTGGGAATAGTTCAATAGTTAAGAATTGATTTTGGTTTTTACAAGTGAAGTGGGAAAAATTTGGCCACCCTAATTTCTGAACTAATTTCTGACATGAACCAAAACAGGATTGTGGGAATTATTGCAAAATGGACTGCAACATACCCAGTACTATGTAAATAGTGCAATCATAATCAATTTCATCATTAAGCAGTTTGCAGGACCAAATAAGTTTTAGATGTGATAGACTTCAATAATACTAAGAGTCAAAACATGTTTGCAAAAACTGGATTCTTTGAATAAAATTAAATATTCTTTTGGATAAAAAATTATTTATATTAATCTGATTACTGTAAAATATTTAACAACTATGTACACATTTGAATATATGTGCAACATATGACAATGGTAGGGATGTGTGATTGCTTAGTGCTTTGGGTCCAGTGAGTAAAAATTATATTAGTCAAAATATGTTCTGCTTTGATGCTGTGTTGTGTCAGTTTTGGTATAAAACAAGCTTCAGATCAGCACAGATCAGATCAAATTTCCCACTAAATGTCTTATTAAATATCGGTGAAATAAAGGTGTGTTCAGAGCTAAACAGATCACAGATGAGTCACCACTTTTTAATTATTTGTGTACTCCACAGTCTCACCAAGTATACCTACACATATTTTATTCTGTGATCATGTTTGAAATTGCATTTGAAAACTAAGCTGAAAACTTTGACAGTTGTGTCTTTGCACACCATGTACCACCTCAAAATATTTCGCTCTCCAGGTGCCACCATTAAGAACAAGGTTAAAATACATATAAAATACATATACATCAACCATCAACCGTGATACTCCAGTTAAAATATTTTAATTAGTAATATTTTGATAGTATAATGTAAGTCCTGCCCTATTCAGGCGCAGCGCAGCGCTTCATAACATGTCAACCATCAACCATGATACTGTTAAAATATTTTGATCAGCAATATTTACACATTCTAATGTTTATAATCGATTTTTTTTTTTTACTAGTAAAGCTTGCCCCTATTTGGGCATGTACACACACATTTTTCAGTGTACACATTTACACATTTGTCAGTGTAGAGTACCATGTAATCGATCAAAACATTAGTGAAGTAATTCATTTACACTTAAACCTCAAGTGTGCACCAAATGTTTTATGAGCGATTCAGATGTCTTCAAACTTGGAGGCATGAACAAACACACCTGATGAAACACGCAAGCTCTCTACGGCTTGAAATATTAAATATTTCCAAACAGCTAAAGTCTGGGACAAGGTGTAATAACTGCATTCAAATGTGGCATGAAGGTACTTCATTTATGTCATGGTATCTTCACAGTTTAGCAGCCATAAGGAGAAATCATCCCACTAAAGATTACATGACTGGCCGATTCTGAGCAGGGTGGTATAGATTACAAGACCATCGGTGGTGAAGATGACTGAAGGAAAAGATAGTGGATAATGTGGAAAATACCTGTTTGGTAGGGCACTGAAACTGCAGGAGAACCACAGGACTGGCACACTTCAGGATATTGAAGTAGAAGAGGTAGGGCTTGTTTCTATAATAAAAAAAAGCATAGTAAAGATTACCTAGTTGTATGAAGTACACAAGCATGGTCCACAGAGTAAAGAGAAAATCAAACAACAGCAGAAAGACAGTTTCTAATGTCACATGGCTAGAATTAGATGAAAAATAAATATTCAAAAAATGTATTAACAGAAACTAAAACGTCATTGTGTAGTAGCTCTGCTTTCAATATATGGCATGTTTGTTTTTTATCCAAGCTTAAAAAGTGTGACGAGTGAGAGAATCATGGCAGTTAATGAAGCACTGGTTAACCCGAAACTACTAAAATTCTAATTTACGATATGAAGTTTGTTGATCAATATAAAAAGCAGCCATTTCTGCACTACAAAATTCTGCTACAGCAACACATCATGAGTTTATATGAAATTATGTGTTTCATCCACAAGCATGGTACTGCTGCAAATGTGGAGATAATTCAGTGTTTAGTGTTTTAACTTACTCCAGAGGAGTCCCAACCTGTCCACAAAACTCCCCTCTGCTGTTTGTTGGGTAAATCACCTTCTTGGGATCACCTTGAGACCAAGCTGAGGGTAAACAAAATGAAGTTTGAACAGTGACTACAGATCAATCAAGAGCTCAAACAGAGATCTAACAATATACCAGTGAAGGTATTGCAGAGGGACGCACCAACGGGATAGCCTATGCTCCACTCAAGCACTGCTAGCAAAAACATGGACAAGTTTGTGCACCCAGCCAAGCCTCCAGCAGAGACTGACTCTTCATCAGGTGCAAGTTCAAGTGTGAGACTTGAGATTATCCTATTTTAGGTTTTTTTCTGACTGGGAACTGGTTAATTTTCCCAGCCATTTTTGTGGAGACAGTTGTTTATTCTTGTTTATAACTTCAGTATGCTCTTTAGTTCCCCACAGTGGTGAAATTGCACCATTTGTTATGGCATTTGATTCGCTCGATTAGAAAAGGGAGCTGAATTTCAAATAAAGTTTGAATCTGAACCTGTGCAGTTGGAATGGGGGGAGGGGGGCTCATTAATGTTAACAAGGTAAATTTGGTGGATGTTCAATTAGTGTAAGTACAGGATTTGTGAATTACTTGACTATGAATACCTGTTGTATCTAGAAAAGGGGGGCCCTGCAGGAAAGGTTTGGGAACCACTGCACAATCACATTCATATACTGTCCAGGTTTAGATCCTGGTGTAGTCAGAACACTGATAAATTCTGAATGCACCAAAGAGACCTACTCAACTCTCAGGTGTCTCAGGTGTCTAATTGCACATCCACCAAATTAACCTTGTTAAACTGACTTGATTTGAATTGAGAAGGCCTGAGAGAGAAGGAAATCTAGGAACTAAACAAAAAAGCAAAGCATCTATACTACTTTAAATTACCAAAGACCAAGTGGTAAAAATCCAGCAAGTATCGCAGATAACATGAACCCAACAACATAAATCCCAGAGTTAAAACTGAAACTGTGGCACAGCAGCGAGGCCGGTAGACTTTGTCAGTCAACAAGCATGACCCGTAACTGACCAATCATACACGGTTTTAATCTGTAAGGGAAGTGTATTCTGAAAACAACAGACCCTTTTTTTTTTTTTTAAAAAAGGCTCTGCAGCCACTGGGCAATGCCTTCATGGCTTCAAACTAGACCCGTCAATAACTTGTATAGAAGTTCACAACCTGTTTTGCTGGATTTGCTGGATACGGTTCGTATATATTTTTAAAGAAGTTGTCTATGTTTCCATATAACAAAAAAGAAAGGCCAGTTTTACATTTACTGCATGTCAGGCTTATAGGGTCGGTTTCCCAGACAGGGAAGCTTAGTCTTGGACTACCCTTTCCTTTTCAGTGGAAAATCTCTATTTACAGCACTACGTAATCCAGGACTAAGATTAATCCCTGCTCAAAATGCACAGTAAAAATGAGATCTGGCTGCTTAGGAAATACGTATATAAGCTGTGCATATATCTCCACTGAACGTATAAACCTAGAGTCACTTTAGCTCAACTCCCACCACCTAATAGTCATTGTACTGGGGACCATATTAACATGTTCGTGTCCGAAGACAACAGACAATAACTAAAATTCCATTAATTCCATTAAGTATTATTGTGATAGATGGCACGATACAACCTTTTCATGCTAAATACCAAACAGAAACTGTCTTTTTCCTCTCTCTGAAACAACTAAGCTGGTAAAGATTTGTCTGATGCACTTTGAATCAGAAGTTGCTCTCTACTTCTTCCTCTGGCCTGTATTGGATACCAATAGTATCATACCATAGTGTCAGATCGGCACACCTCTAATTATGATATATGTTGACTTATTCCCACAAATTGAATTCACTGTGTTTTGTAGTCCAGGGCTGAGTCCAGGGCCCATAACTAAACAAATACATGCTTTCTCTCACTCCCTTTCCATTTTATTTCACTCCCTTTTCTCCCTTTTACTACCAATGTATGGATGCTGTGTTTAAACAGTTAAACAAGTCTTAACATTTAAGTTTCACACAAGTTGACTCACCAAGAATTCCCACAGCAACATATCCAACTATGGCCAAAATGAAGAATATACAGCAAATTATGTCTGTGCAGCTTCTGTAAGACAGAAGGACACAAAGTGTTGTGAAGTCAAATTGCACAGAGAGAAAAACACAGGCTTTATCAGCAGTTCCTCCACAGCTTTTAACCAAAGCTACTTTGTTTACCTGTTTTGAATGGGCCCTTTGAAGCTGGGGTCATATTTTCTGGGCTCACCTGTACAAGCAAAAGAGAAAGAAACTGAGAAGCATTCTAGACAGGTTGTTCCTAACTGAGAAGTTTAGTGAAATGGGTAGTAAAAACCGGGTCATACAGGAGGCACTGTAAAACATGCATTTACTAGTAATTAGTTTGCACATTAATCGAGTCATTCGCAGTAAATGCAGTTCAAATATTGCTATATTGCTATCCTAATATGCCCATTCATCTTGGTAAAGTGAATGCATTGTATTTTGACTGTGTGTGGTCTAGAGACGGCAACGACACAATACAAACAGTATCAGCAAAAATTACTGGATTAGATATTGCAGATATTGCAACTTAAGCAAAGAATAAAATCAGGGTGCGTAGTTTGAACAAAATAGAATTCTTCTTTTTTACACATTTATTGACTAATTGAGTTGAGAGACCACAGGGACTGAAACAGTCACAGTTATACAGACAGTTGGAGTACTTCCATAAAGAGGCACTGGCAAAAGAAAACACCATCATCTGAAGCCATTTTGGAATCTAATGAATTTCCTCCACATGAGATTCCCACAACTGCCCAATAGCTTCCGCTCATTGTGCAAGTAACAGCATGCCAAAAAGACTAGGCTTAACGTTTTTGTTTTTTTTTACAGAAAACCTGGGTGGGGAACAGGGACTGCAGCACTAAAAAACTGACGCATTCCTCGAGGGACATGAACAGTGAAGTGTCAGCTTTCAAACTGACCACATTTTATCTCTAGTGACACGCCTTCGCAATGAGATCACAGTGCAGTTACAACAGAAAAGATGCCTCTCTCACACAAAGATGAACAACACATTAAACTCTCACTAGCCTGAACATACAGCTGGGCATGACATTTTGACAGAAGAAACGAAAGGTTACTAGGTGCATGAACAATGCTATAATCTCGAGCAAGAGTGTATAAAGTGTATATAGTGTTCGTGGAATAAAACATTTTTCAAATTCATATCTGGAATTCAGCAAATGTACTCCGTGAACTTTTGCAGCCCTAGGCTAATGGCTACATGACAAATAATATGCAAAAAGCTTTATGCACTACCTGGTCTAACTGGTTTCTATGCTGTAAGCGGCGTAAATGTTACAACCATAACCTAAAAAGGCTGCAAGTACTCGGCAGCAAATAAGAGAACAGGTGTACACATGTCTAGGTCAGACTATTTTTGGGATTCAAGTCTATATTTACCTTGGAAGGTTCCTTTTATGCAAGTAGTTTTAAAGTCTAAACTAGGGCTGCACAATAAATATTAGCATTGTGATTACACTGCTGTATACGGTGTCACCTTTCAAAACATTGAAGTTAAGTGGCCCCTTGTAGTTACACCTGAACACAGCACAGCACACAGTGTGAACAGCGTGAAATTCTTTCTCTGCACCAAGTGAAGCAGGGGGCTGCCACCAATGAGGTGTTCCCAGGCAGCAGTGTGTGGGGATGGTACCTTGGTCAAATTTACCTCAGTGATGACACTAGCATTGCTTGGATTTGAACCCACAACCTTCTAATTGCAGGGGCAAATCCCTAACCAAGGCCACCAACTGCCCCATAAAGAGCCCATTAGCCTATTTCTTCAATCAAAAAGGCTTGAAGTACGTAATGGACAATTACTTCTGGAAAGTAAGCTTCAAGAAACGCTTGTTTTGAAATCAGTTTTTGTGATGTCATTAAATCAACAAATTTACAGATATCTTCTTTCATGCTGTTCCGAGGGTTTCAGTAATCTGCTGCCTTTTGAATCAAATACAAGACAGCCAATCAAAAACTCTCATTTACATATTTCCATTCTAAAGGTGCAGTAAGAAAATCAGCCTGGTTAATTCTAAGCTTTAAACAGAGGTTGGAAAAATGTTCAAGCAACAATGAATGACAAATAATCAGTTACATTTGAGATACACAAACCCACACAAACAACATAGAAAAATTGAGACAGAAGGAAAAGAATATGGGCCCTTTAAAAACATCTTGGTCAATCAGTGTCTTTAACAAACTTCAAATTAATTTAGTTGGTCTTAATTCATTTAAATGAATTCCTCAATTCAAAACATCCAGTAACCCCTAGAGCTGTAAATGTTCACCCTGTCAAAAACACTGTGACTGGTTGGAGGCTAATTTGTGGATTGCAGCCTTTGTAGTATCAGAATTGCAGAGATTAACAAACTATTGTGCAGTCCTAATCTAAATTACAACACATTCTCAGAAAATACCTTTGTGTTCAAAAAGTGCACATGTTCACTATGTAGTGAATCAGCCATTTTGTAGTGTTGTTTGAAATTCCAACTGTCAATTTCACCCACTAGTTAGTGCACTACAAAATTGCCGCCGCAACGCCAAACTCTACACATAACGCTAACATTAGCTGCTAGGTGCTATCGCGATATTTAACACTGGCATTTGATTACGTCTGATGAGCAAAATACGTCTCAGACACCTCACCCTGATGGCATTACGTCTTCTCTGTCTCAGCAGCAGTATCTTGACAAGTTTTATCAAAATTAATGCTCAAATTAGGTCCATATCTCCAGAAAGTTAGGAGGCTAGGATAGGATTTGGCGCACCATTTAAGTAACAGTAAAAACTTAACATGCCAAGTGTCTGAAATTAACTAAACGTCATCTCCTCTTGTTAACTAGTTAACCCCCTATATAAC
>JBBPCY010040834.1:0-13564 GCA_037974405.1 Brachyalestes nurse
TATATATGTAGGTGTATATATAGACATACATACATTATGTTCAATGGGCACTTGCGAATAGTGAAAAACCATGAATTTGTGATACAAAAATGCCTAAAATGCCTATTTTTCTAGTGTAAACCCTGAATATGCCAAATATGCTCATAAAACACTTTAACTTCATTCTAAACTCAGCTTAATACATTACCCTTAAAGAAAGTGTAAAGGTAAACCCGTGTTCGTACTGTACAGTTTACACTGAAGTGTTGTCTCCCGCAGTGCTAGAATGTAAAATACCAATGTTACCCCTGTAAAGTCTGTACTGTAATTCATGCAAGCGGGGTTTTTTTTTATATGCGCTGTCATTTTCTTTGGTATAAGTAGGGTAAATACAGTAAAAAAAAAATTTACAGTAATAAAAATACAGGGCTGTAAGAAGAACAAAATGAAAAACAAGAACACGAGACGCTCCACTGGGGAAATTCTGGACTACCACTGCGTCAAAGGGTAGCAGTCAATCAGTAGCAAGGAAAAATAAATAACGTTCTTGGATTGGCTACTTTCAAACCTCCCGAGTACAGCTGACTGTGACGTCCGGGCCTCATATGCCATGCCCCTTCGGCGGACGAGGCCACAACAACAAAAATAAAATGCGGAGGATATCTGAGGTTTCCACGAATTTGCGGGAGTTTCCACGAACAATTGTTAGTTAGAAAACCCGAATCACTAAATCCGTGACGGGTGGACTGCAAATAAGCAATTAGTTGTAATTAATTAATTAACCGCTCTGCACCTGACGTCTCACGTGTTTCACTCATACAAATCGCTGGGTGGATAAGTAGGGGGAGGGGCGTGGGGCACGTCATCCCCTAATGTAATGGTTCTGGCTTCCAGCATACAAGGCATCTCAAAATAAACTCGGCAACATTTTGCTGGGGAGTTAGTGGGTCACAGGTAGAAGTGCTCAGTTTGAGTCTGGGTGCCTGGTCCAGTGTGGTGGGGCGCTGGGATCGGGGCTGTACTGGCTTGGACTGCTGATTGAGGTGCTATTTTAGACCTGATGTATTCCGATGATACAAAAATTATTTACGCCGTTCCATCTTTTAACATAAACTCTCCATTCACTGGACCAAGTAGAGCGTTCTCGTCTCCATTTCTCGTCTTCATTTTACAGCGCACCTGTGGCCAGTCACGTGGTGTGATTAATCAGTGTTAATTTTCCTGTAATGAATTGATCAAAATTAACGTATATATATATATATAACATTGCCCAGAACATCACACTGCCAGCTTGACTTCTTCTCATAACACATCCTGGTGCCATGTCTTCTCCAGGTAAGTAATGCACACGCACCCAGCTGTCCACATGATGTAAAAGAAAACGTCTTTGGTGGTGGACAAGGGTCAGCATGGGCACTCTGGCTGGTCTGTGGCTACTCATCCTCCATGCACAGCCAGCAGTGATTCAATGTGTATGGTAACATCTTTCTATCATATCCAGTATGAAATCAGTAGCTCTTCTGTGAAATCGGTCTAGATAGGATCGCTTCTGGTCACTATGCTCAGCAATGAGCCTTGGGTGCCTAAAGACCCTGTTACCAGTATACTGACTGTTCTTCTGTGGACCACGTTTATATTGTACTTAACACTGTATACTGGGAACACCAAACAAAATATGATGTCTTGAAGAGCAAGTTGGCCCTTTCTCAAAATTGCTCAGATCCAAACTTTTGCCTATTTTTCTTGCTTCCAACACTTCAGAACTGACTGTTTGCCTGCTGAGTAATATGTTATCCCTTCAATGACAGGTATCATTATAATGAGATAATGTTTATATAGAGACACACACACAAACACTTCCTGTAAACATTTGTGTTTGTGTGCACACAAGTACATGTAATGCAAAGCTTATTTATTTGGTTGTCAAGGTGTGGGAACACTCAAATCTTTTACATAAGTCTGTGATGTCACAGGAGGAGTGCCACGTTTTTTTTTCCTTTCCACCTCTGGCACTTTTACAAGGTTTCAGAGAAGTAACAAGTGATCTTCAGTGCTCACTGCTACGATATTGTACAGTAAGTATTACTGTGATTTAACTGCTGTCATTTTTTCTGGAATGGAATATGAGGATTTAGAGTGTGAGCCTATGGACACATCAGACAGTCCTTGGTACTGGTTCTACAAAGCAGAGTGTGGCATTTGGCACAGAATTGAGGTACTGTCCAGTTTACATGTGTTTCTGTTCATAACTGTTTACAGTCAGCATGTTGTTTCACAAGGCTTTTTTATCTCCTCACAGGATGATCCTGTAAACTTCCCCAGCAGCTCAGAACTGGAAAGGTGTTACCTAAAAAATTCACAAGGAGTTTTGAACATTACCACATCAGCAGGCCACTTTAGAATTAATTTCTCAGGTAATACAGTTTTACACAGGTTTATGGCATTTAAGGTGTGAGCACTACTATAAAAAATCGTTCGCCTATGTTTTATTCTGATTTCAATTACCAGCATGCATGCAGACCAACTTAACAACAGGGCAGACTAGACAGATACGGCGCTCTTCTGATACTGTATATGCTTTAAGGTAAGTGTTTGTGTGTGTTGAGTAGATTTTGTTCAGTCTTTTTAAGTGACTGGTTGTCTTGCCAGTTCGTGAATGAATGGAAACAAAGTTGACTTACACTGAAATGAAAGTGAAAGTGTGTCTTGTGTAACAGATGTAAATGCGCAGACCAGGCTCAGTCTGTTCCAGCTCACTGGGAGAATGTCGACCCTATGAAACCTTATCAGGTATAATTTCCAGTGAAAACAAAAGTTAGAGACCAACCTTTCATTTATTTAATTTCCATTCATTGTCATTCCAGTCATTGAATAACAATTTTAAGCAGCATGAAACAAACCATAAATTCAAACACAAAAATACGCCATAAAATGAAACAAAACTTTTATTTTTTTATTTATTTTTGCCTAAGATGGGACAGTTGGACAAGTTAAAGTGACAGTAGGGGGCACAAAAGTGAAAAGTGGACAAATAAAATATGGATAGATTTGATTTCATTCTTAATGTTGGTGACCCCTGTGTAATTTTCAGTAAAATATATTTCTTTTTTCTGACACTGAAACAGAAATTAAGAATT
Source organism: Brachyalestes nurse (assembly GCA_037974405.1). Taxonomy (NCBI): domain Eukaryota; kingdom Metazoa; phylum Chordata; class Actinopteri; order Characiformes; family Alestidae; genus Brachyalestes; species Brachyalestes nurse. The sequence goes on from JBBPCY010040834.1 coordinate 3,117, forward strand.
TCTTATTATTCATTTCTGTCTGTTTTGATTGCAGATTCCATAAATGCAAGGGTGGTCTGACATTTGCAGGGTTTTATTTTTCACTAAAGTTTTTCCTAGATTAGCACAAAATTCTAAAAACTGCCTTTATTCCAAATCGGTCAATTTCACAGTAATTTATAGTTTTGCTTCATTACCAAATACTAAACACAGTCACATGATCAAATGATAAAGCCTTTGGCCCTTTGATTATAATTAAGTATGAAATCTTGACCAAATTTCTCATTCTGTATCGTCACAGTGGTGATATATTGTTGGTGAAGAAGCACCAAAGCTCAATGAAAAAGACAAATTGTGTTTTAAAAGATTACTTTAAAAAGCAACCATATATATGAGTTTGGAATGATTTGTATTAATAATCAATTATTATAACACCCTTTTAACCGCAGCGAAGAAACATGTACAGATCAGTTAAAGACAAAAACTGCATTTATGCCTTTAATGTATCCCTTTAAAAGAATTTCATATTAGCAATTAAAAAATAAGTCACTGTTTAACTCTTCACTAGGCCATTCATGTGAAGGTGCACACAAACGAGTTCAAGGAAGTGGAGAAATACACTCGAGAAATCGGGCTTCTGCAGAAACCCATTAGAAACATTTACAGAATACAGAATGTGGACCTCTGGGAGTTGTATCATAGGTATGCAAATTATTTCTCAGTATAAACGTAATTTCCAATTTATGATTTCTACAAATTTGGTTTGTATGTAATCTATGAATACATGTCTAATGAGATCTTCATGTATTGGATTTTCTTCAGAAAAAGAGTTCAGCTGATGAGGATAAAAGGCCAAACTCACATTGAAGAGCAAAGGCTCTTTCATGGCACAAGCAGAGACAATGTGGACACCATCTGCAAGTACAATTTTGACTGCAAGCTCTCTAACCGAAGAAGGAAAGCCCATGTTTATGGTAAAGGTAGGTATAAAAAAAATCTTCCTATCATTAAAATTCTTTTTATTTTCAGATAAGATTACATAAGAACACCTGTTGTTTTTTTTAGGGACTTACTTTGCAAAACATGCGTCCTATGCCGATAAGTACAGCTGCCAAGTTAAAAATGCCTTACAAGTTATGTTTCTTGCCCGTGTGACGGTTGGAAAATATAAAAGTGGGGAGCATGACCTTTGCAAACCTGATGGCGACCTAAAAGAAAACATACATGACAGCTGTGTGGATAATGAAATGTGCCCAAACATTTTTGTTATCTTTGACTCGAACCAGATATATCCTGAGTATTTGCTTGAATACGGTAGGTAACTTTGTGACAGGTGTTAAGATGGCACTAATAACAAACTTCGGTAGTAAACATGAACACAGAAAAAAAAGGAGAACTCTGAGGTAAGTATTTATGGCGGTCCTTGACATTGGTGCAGAATTCAAAAATGTTTGGTTATTTAGCTTTAGCAAATTAAACAGTTTCATTTGATGATCATATAGCAACACTATATGGACAAAAGCATTGGGGTGCCGGACCATTACACCAACAGGGACTTAAATGTCACTGCATTCAAATACATTTAATATGGAGTTAGTCCCTACTTTGCAGCCATAACAGCTTCTTGAACGGCTTTCCGCAAGATTGTGGAGAGTTTCTGTGGGAATTTGTGCCCATTCATTCTGTAGAGCATTTATGAGCTCAGGCACTGATACTGGATTAGAAGGCCTGGCTCACATTCTCCATTCCAGTTCATCCCAAAGGTGTTGGATGAGGTTGAGGTCAGGGCTCTGTGGGGTCCAGTCAAGTTCCTCCACACCAATCATATGTTTATGGACTTTGCTTTGTGCACTGGGACACAGTCATGGTGGAACAGAAAAGGTTCTTCCCCAAACTGCGTCCATGAAGTGTGAAGCAGGACATTGTCCAGAATGTCTTGGTCTGCTGAAGCATTAAGATTGCCCTTCACTGGGTAAACCTGAATTCAGTATTTAAGAGGTGTGTCCTAATACTTTTGTCCCTACAGTGTAAATGGAGTTCAAGTTTTAAATAATAATTATTCTAAATGTTCAGCAGGACTGGATATGCTATGTGTCTTTCTTTTTACAGAAGACAGAAATATTAAATTATATCACATGACTAGAAGGCTTTTATTAATATATTATAAAGTTTAACATTTATCATCTGATATCCCTCCAAACCCCGGATAAGGTGCTTTTTTTAATGCTATTTTTTTAAACAGCATTCCCATACACATAAAGATACTGCACTGAATCACTCTGGGAGTGTTTTATCTTCATTTAATTATTGAAATCTCATGACGTTAAAGTCTCACATGCGCAGCCCCTTAACATTCTTGACTCTGCAAAACCAGCCGGATCAGTCAAAGTAGTCCTCGATGTCGATGTTTGGGTTCAGAAGCTCCTCACCGTATGAGGACAAGTCCATCTGGTTGAGAATTAGGTTTTCAAACGTCTCCTCCAAGTCCGTCTCTCCGATGAGGATGGCTCCCACCATGCGGCCTCCGCTCAGCACGACCTTCACATACTCCTGACCTTTAGTGCAGCGCACCAGCAGCTCATGATCCAAACCCAAGCCCTGTGCATTAAACTTCCCCAACAGCACCACCTGGGGGACAAACATGGAGAACATCAACACAAATCGCTATTACACAAGTCACAGAACGGTGGGGATGAGAGTGGGATGAGGGACAAAGTAAGCAAAAGGAAACTGAAGATTTCTGATCTATATGCAAAAAACGTTCTGATTTCTGAAATGTGGCATAGTCCATTTCCATAGCCAAGCAATTTGCTTCCCTGCAATTTAAAGCTAGCACTTTAAACCCCAAGTTCAATCAGAGTCCCACTCTGACATTATAGTGCTACACACCGTACTTTTCAAATACAAGTATGTGAAGACAATCAAGTTACAGTTACAGTATTTGGACCAAAGTTTAAACCAAGACATATTCCAGCCTGCACATTACTGTAAAAATGCCACAGTAAAATTCATTTTTAGTGAGTATAGTGTGAGCCAGCTATTTTGGCCCAGAAGGCCAGAATATTCTGGCTTGAAGCTTGAGCACTGAAAGTAATGTGTCAGGCTTCCAGTTAGTTGTGGGTGTGTTGCCCTGTACAGGGATATTTGGTTGCTTTTGATGTTAAGTCTAACTCATCCATGGTCATTTCACAAACTCCACGTCATTTCTTGTCCTTTGACAATGGTGTTGGTAATATAGGCTACAAATCATTTTATGCATTATGAATCTACTGAATAAATGTAGTTATAAATAGTTGCAACTCTTGCTATTTTAAAAATGAGGTTCTTTCGAATTGTGATTTTGATTGTGGTTAATTTCTCAGGACTACCACTAAGTGTACAGTAGCTGTACACTCAGATCAGACATTTCTGATTAGATTGGGACAGCCCTGAAAACTTCACAAAATCTCAGAAACAAGAACGAAAGTAGAAACATGAAATGTGAGAGAAATGAAGTGTGTCGGGAAAAGGAAGAAAGAGCCGTATCACCTTGTAATTAAAAAACTTGGTTATGTGAGAGAAGAGCTCAAAGCAGAAGTCCAACTCGATGGTTTCCCCCAACACGTCGGCCCCAATGCAGCGTGCAGCGTACCAGCCCATCTGCCTCGCCTGCGTCCACAAACGCATCTACCACAAGAGGGAGCCACAGTCATCACTCAACATTTCCATCACATCATTTACTCTGGACTTTCACTGGAACTACATGTCCATAACTAGTGGATTTGGATTTAGATCTGTATTCACAAATGGAGATGCTATGAAGCTTTGATTATTTCAATGTTTAGCATTTTATACTAAAAATAATAAATGAATGTCCGTTTAAATCATGTATTGATTAATTTGTCAATTGACTAATTATACCTGCTGCCAGAGTGCGCTGGGCTCCCAGCCTGCAGTGCACACGTCCCCAGCTGCATACACATCTGCTTCTGATGTCTGCATGTGCTCACTGACCCTGAGACCATGATCCTCAGCCAGCTCAAACTATTCGTAGGAAGCAAAAGAAATGCTAGTCAAAATTATAAAAAATTAAGTTTTACATACCATCATGCTTTTCCCCCTCAATTTCTCCCCAATTCAGTCATGTCCAGTTCCACCTAATAGTTAGACTTCATCAATCACATGACACCACAAACACTAAAATGGCAATTGGCAGCGCATGCTTCCTCCAAGACACATGGATAGAGAACATTTTTGTCAATCATGGTGATGTACAGGCAAAAAACAAATTCAATGTAGCACCCAGTTCCTTTTAATCAATATACCAGGGGGACATTCTGAGCATATTTGAATACTGAAGGTGTGTGTGTCCCATTAAATATTGTAATTACAGATTATAGATAACAGTATCAATCATATTGAAGTTTTCTACCCCAAGAACGCATGTTAAATGCAGAACCAAAGAATGACTGAGAAAGTTGTTACTCTACTTAGTAGGTTGTTTTAACACTTACATCGTTGCCATGGAGAAAAGGTTCAGTGTTTGGAACTACACCTGTGGCACTGACAATGAAGTCACAGCCATACGTCTTGCCATTGGTTAAATGAGCATAAACTGGCCACACCCCTAGGGAAGAGAACAGATATGACAACTGAGTCCAGTCCAAAAATATAGTGCCTACATTTTTAGTAATTTTTATGTTAATGTGCTCCCAGTGACTTATTGTGAATCTTTATAAAAGCTGTAGAACACAAATGTGCATCAAAAAGAAAAGAGGAGTATAAACAGTGGAAACTCCCAGTTTCCAGCGCTGAACATTTAGTAGCTCAGAATTATGTACTACTGCAGATGCTTCAGCTAATAACATGTGACTTTGTGTGCGCAGTCTGCACATCTTCACGCCTACATGCCTACTGTGTCATTTGGATAAATATGGAAACACTTTATCAAGGCTTTTTGCTGACCCAAATTTGTTTCCTGCGTAAAAAGCGAGGATTTCGTGAAGTCTTCTTGAGAGTATATCGCTTCAATCTCAGACTCATATTCCACGTGGACTCTGTGGGACACCTGCAACGGAAAGAAAGATATGAGGAATGGGCCAAAAACTAAACATATGATTCAGTCTAGCACAGGCAGACAACAGAATATGGTGTAATTTCAGACAATTGCTCTCAGTGTTACATTTCATACAAGCGCACACACCTCTTCTGTTCCTCTTAGGCTGATGCCTTCATGCCAGTCGGGGCCTAAGGCACTGCCAAGCTCTTTGGACCCTGACAGGAAAGACTATACATTAGCATGATCTATTCCTCGAAACATTATTTTTAACACATAAATCAAGAAATACAATGGAGTAAGAAATTATTCAACCAATACTGGCATCTAGAGGTGGGAGATACGGCGAACATGTAGCAATAAACAAAACAATGTTTACTTTTTTTGTGATTCAATACATTGAAATGTAGGTGATGCAGAGGTAATTCAGGCCAGCCTGAACAATTTGAGGTAATGCATTTATTCATTTAATTATTATATGCAATATATATATGAACATATAAGCACAATTTTAATGTATTCCTGTGAATCATCAACCAATCAGACAAAATCAGTTCTGTCAAACTACTGACAAGAAATACATCAAAATAAAATCTTGAAGCCTTTTTAAATGTATTTTTACCAAAAACTTCAGCTGTAACCTACACAGAGTGAAGATTTATTGACGAATGGACCAATAGACCAAAATCTCACTAAATATTAAAGAAAATATCCTTTTTATGGTTTGCATACAGAAGCTCATATCTGGGGCACTGTATCTGAAGCAAAAACAAACTGTAACGGACTTTTGGGTACTGTGTACCTTCTTTACAGTCTGTGGCTTTGTCAGCAGTGTAGCGTGCTCTCTTGCAGGGCAATGCTCTCTCTGGCTTGTCTGACTCCAGTGAGGGGATGAGAAACTGGGCAGCTCCAGCATCAAAGAACGTGTTCCCTATAGCCTTATCCTTTACAGCCCAGATCACTTCACAGCCCTCCACTTCATACCTACAGACACAGCCAGGAAACAATGGTTACAAGCACAGTAATGAATTCAGCCATATGGGTCCATCTGAGCACATAAGACTGCAGGGATTTGTACTGATTTCAGTGCAGGAATTCAAAATGTATTATCCCACCAGGGGGAAATTAGATTGCAGCCAGGCATTTAACATTAAAAACAAACCAATACAACACAATAAAATAAATAAATACAACATGGAAGACAAGTACCACACAGAGACAGTAACCAATACATAGTACAAAACAAACCCACCCCAATGACAACACAAAGCCATTACACAATACAACACAGACCAGTTCACAGTACGCCACAGTGCACGATCACTACATGGAGAGACTAAGAAAGCAGAAGGGCCCGTACAGAAATAGTTAAATCCATCAGTGACCTAACGGTAGAAGCACAAACTCCCTATAGAGGGGGTGGTCAGTACGGTCCAATATTGCCAATGCCCTCCCAAGCACATGACGGTCATACAGATAACTAAGCTGGGCTTGAGTTACACCAATGACCTTACCAGCTACACTGACAAACCAGCCAAGCTTATTTCTCTCTGCAAGGTTGAGGTTACCAAACCATACCACAATAGAGAAGAACAGTACAGACTCAATAAAGGTTCTATAAAACAGTGTCATCATTTTGGAACAAACATTAACGGACATTTTTCTCAAGAAATTCAAACGCTGCTGAACCTTCTTATGGATAGCCTCAGAATTGGCATGGAAATGTAACTTCTTGTCCAAAACTCTACCCAGATACTTATAATTATCTACCCATTCCACCTCAGATCCCTCTATCACTGTTGCCTTAGGAGTAGCAGCAGACTTTCTGAAGTCAGTCACCATCTCCTTAGTTTTTGACACATTCAGTTCCAAAAAAAGAATCCTTACACCACATCACAAAGTTGTCCACTACTGGACCATGACCCAGTTCCTCCTCCCCATTCAGCAGGCTAACAATGACTGAGTCATCGGTAAACTTAATAATCTGACTACTCTCATCCTTACTTCTGCAGCTGTTTGTGTACAGGATATAGAGGAGAGGTGAAAGAACACACCCTTGGGGTGATCCAGTGGATAAGAGGAGCTTGTCTGAAAGGACACCTCTGACCCTTACACAATGTGTTCTCTGTCATAAAATTTTAAATCCAGCCAGTGGTGTTAGAATCAAGTTTCAATTCAGAAAGAAGTTTCTCAGCCACCAAATGTGGCTGTATAGTGTTAAAAGCTTAGGAAAAATCAATAAAAAGAAGACTAGCATAGGACTTAGGAGTGGCATCCTCCACACCTCTACCAGCACCTGAGCTTGGACCACCTGCTTTATAACATTCTTCATCAGTATAAGTCTTCATCACAAGTGATGAGTCATTTAAGGTACTAATTAATCAAGTTTTACCAAGATTTTACCATGCATAGTTCATTCTGAAAGTATGCAAACACAATTAACAAACAAAAAAATTACTTCATAATGCTTCAATCTGAAGGTGGCAATTTAGCAGCTTTTATCCTGCTTTATCATTTAAAATGATCCAATCAATATTCAATGCACTCTTTTTTTTATATCAAATTGTAGGGCAACTTTCAAATATATAGTTTCTAGTCAACTGCTTCTTCCAGTCACATGTGTATATTAAATGTATACTTAATAATATTTCAAAATAAAAATCAAAAGAATAAAGTTGAATTATAGTCAAATTTGAATTTTCAGCACACTCCTATGAATCAGAATAAAGGCACACTGCGGTGAGAGATGCACTGTGCCTCCCACACATTCCCTGGCACTGGCTGAACCCAGTCATATTTGGCATTGTGTACCCATAAAGGATTAAATTGACATTTGCCCATCACTGACTAGCCCAGCGTTACTACAAATAATGACGACAACGTATTTCATGGGGGAGTGACTGACTTGACTTCACTGTGTGCACACTCTGATGGAGCAAGAACCAGAGAAATTTTAATAGGGCTCGGACTCTACTATGCAACTGACCAGGGGGTGTCAGCATCCAGTAATTGGTTGAAGCCTGATATTTTGGGTGTACTAAAATGCCACCTTTGGGTGCACGAAGATTCGTTGTAACAACGAACAATAAATGGAATTCATATGCGGCGTTGATGTGGTGCCGTATCATGTAAATAAGGAAGGGGGAAAAAATACTTAATGAACGAAATTTAAGACCTGTGAACAAAATTCAATAACTTTTCAAGGCCTTAATTTACAAATACTAAATTTAAGACTTTTTCAAGTGTTTAAGACCCTGCGGGTACCCTGGCGTTTACCTTTCAATTTTTTTAAGGATTATGTATTAAGTTTAAAATTAAATTAAAGTGTTTTGTGAGCATATTTGGGGGCATAGTTAGGGTTTACACTATAAAAATAGGCATTTTTAGGTTTTTTTTGTATTACCACATTACAAATTCAGTTTTTCACTATTCGCGCATGCTCCTAAAACGTGACCCCCGTGAATCTTGGGGGTTTACTCTATTCTATTTTTCCCCCTAAGGTCCAGCTATAATTTTTCTGTGGTTTTATAAATCAGAAACAGTTATCATTACCTCTCACATAAGCATTTTCTAATCTACCAGAATCACACATGCTGTTTTGTTACAGACCGATATATGAATGAGAAAATCAAGAAAATATGGCCCCGTCTCCCTTAAACAACACTCTCATTGTCATTGAAAATGTAACTCTGAATCTGTTGAGACTTACACCAATTCCAAGGCAATTCCCCCATTTCCAACAACCACCATGCGCTTGGCTTTTGATAAATGCTTCTGAAACTCCTGTAAACAGAAGAGTTTCATCAAGTCCTCATTAGGTTTATATTGATATATTAATCAAAATAAGTGTTTCTGTAGTTTACTTTACCTGGGCACTGTCCATGTCTCGTATGCCCAGCACATAAGGGTTATCCTGTATGAGGACTTTAGGCCTGGCACCACTGCAGAGACACAGCTTCTCATAGTGAAATATCTGTCCGTTCTCTGTCTGTAGTGTCTGTATATAAAGACAGTGTCATTCACCCATTGTTCTTAACACTTTAGCTCTCCTTTTTACTCTAGACTTTGCTCAGACTCACGTGTTGCTTTGCATGGAGGGCTCTGACTGCTGACTGAATCACTTTGAGGTTTGGATACTTCTCCTCCAAAAAGCTGGCTGGCTGCTCTTCCACATTAAAGTCTTCTAAGGTCTTAGAAACCTGAGGAGAGAAAATGACTTACATCAGTATAATGTACATAACTGTACTGTATAATGTACTGTAAGTATATACAGTGATGTCTTTGAGCATTTTTTTAAAGAAACCATTAAAATGTTTCATCCCAAACTAATTGTATGCTGTTTTCTGGAGTTTTTATATATATATATATATATATTTTTTTTTTTTTACTTTCATTTTAATACCTTCCATATCTGCCCCAAATGGCATAGGGACTCGAATATACTTTATTATACTAATAATAAAGCAATGGAATGTTCTCAAAGTGGAATTTGCTTGAATGTGACAAAAGATTTGTTTGATCTCTTTTCACGCCCCTTCTTTTTTGGTGGTAGAACACATGTAACTACAGCTAGTAATGGGTAAATACTGTTTATGTATAAATTACAGGCAATTTATACAAGATTTTTAAGATAAAACCAGACAGCCCTTAAAGCCTATGTAACCAAATAGTTTTAATGATGATAATGATTTATTAAGATTTTTAATACATTTAAAGATTTCAATTTTACATTTTCAAAGGTTAAAAATAAAACCTCTTACAGTAGGCTAGAAAGTGGACCTTTCTCCACAAAGGGTTGCACGGAATACCGATTTTGCGATATATCGCGATATTTCAACTCATGAACGAGTACCGGTACGTTCTTTCCCTAAATCGTTTATTTAACCACTACTGCAGAAGTCCGGCAGGGGGCGCTCCTCATGAGAATGACAGTAAAGCGGGCAGAAAAAAACAGGCGAAGAAGAAAACACGAAAGCAGCAGGGACTTAGATTTGTGTTTACAATGATTTTGCACAGTGTGTCACTGTTAAAAAGACATTTAAAGATCCCATTACATGAAAATTTCACTTTGTGAGATTTTCTAACATTAATATGAGTTCCCCTAGCCTATAGGGCTGGGCGATATGGCCTAAAAATAAAATCTCTGATTTTTTCAAAATAAATCAGATTTTCGATTTAAACGATTTTCCCCTCCCCTCCTCAAAATCAAACTACAGATGACAAATAAATGGTTCAAAACACATTTTAACTTTGTGGTTTTTTTTACTTTAGTGTTAAAGTGCCATACTGATATACTGACACATACTTCGGGTCTAAAACTTTTAGAATGTTAATGAATCCTGGCTTTTCCACAGTAGGTTTGGGCACCATATCTTTTGCAATATATATTCTTTTTTCGTGGGAATGTTTTTTTATACGCATTTTAGTTCTAAAT
>JBBPCY010040855.1:0-13563 GCA_037974405.1 Brachyalestes nurse
TCAGGCGGTGATCAGTATACTGGTGGTGCTGAATGCTGAGTGGTTGGAAATCCTTTATCTAGGCTCCTTGTATCTTTAGACTCTTTGCAGCCTGTCACAGTAAATCATTTGTTCACATTTCTTTCATTTAATCTCTTCAATATGACAAAGATCAGACAGTCTGACAGAAAATAGGATTCTTAGAACAACAAGGGGATTCAAAGCAAAACAAAAAAAGAGGGGGTCAAGATTTTGCACAGTGCTGTAAATCAGATGTGCTTGTACAGTGCTGAGTTTGAGTCTAAGACCCTTTATGTATATATATATATATATGTTTATATTTAACCCATCTAATATTTACTAACGAACAGAGTTGAAAAATAATCCGTGAGCTGCTTGTTCGGGCCGTGACCTCACTGAGTCAACTAATGACACGCAGGGGAAAAAATGCCCCGGCAAAGTTTTGGAGAGAGTAAGCAGCGTGTGTGTGTGTGTGTGTGTGTGATTTGACACTTCTTCTCTGAATGTGTTAAAACTGTTGAACCTTCACTTAACCTCTTTAATTAACTGTCACTCTCGACTCTTCAAAGTTGCTAATTGGCGATGTTACATAAAGTGGCCTCGCCGATACGGGCTGCTTGTTCTGGGGTGGGGTGACGGGTTGGGGGGGGGTGATTTGGGAGGGGGGTACTTATATATCTCATTAGTATCTTTCAAATACACTGACAAAAGTGTTGCATCCGTACAGGCACGTTTACAGGCACTGCAAATCCAGATGTTCACGCACAACCTGACGCAGCACGAGGCGTACGATGGATATTTACACAGTTATTATGCAAATATAGACACATTCACATGCAAATGAAGCTAAAACAAAGGAAAATAATAAAATATAGACACATTAACATGCACATTGTACTAAAATAAAGAAAAAAGAGAATTTAGATATGTTATCACCCAAAATGTGCTGAAATAAAAGGGAAAAAAACATGCAAACTGAGCTAAAACTAAATAAACGTTAACCAGATGTTTAGGCACAACCTAGTACACTAACATGTGTCTATATATAAAAACACAAAAAAATGATTGTATAGATGTTAAAATGTAAATTGTGATGTAAAAAATCATTACAGACACAAAATCATAAACGTCTGGATCCAGATGTTTGTGCCCAATCTGATACAGGGTGAAGTGTAACACGAATATTTACACAGTTCATATGCAAATATGAACACATGGACATGCAAATGAAGCCAAAACAAAGAAAAAAAAATACAGATGTGCAAGTGGGGCTAAAATAAGGAAGAAAGGTGGACGTAGACACATTAGAATACAAATGACACAAAAAGAAAGAAACACAGAGTGCAAAACAAATAAACAAAGAGAAAATAAGACTAAAGCAATATATGCAACAATTCGAACAGAAGTGTCCACCTGTTGAATTGACCTTAGATATATCAGCGCAGTTTCCACCAGAAAACTGAGAGCCAGAGCTTGATGTATTTTTTGTGTTGATGTAGTTTTATTCATTTATTTATTTGAATATTTATTTATTTTTATTATTTTTGAATATTTTTACATTTTTTTTAATATTAATACTGAAAGCCTCACTGTTGATTTGAACACATCAGTAAAACCTTCATCGTTCTTTATTTTGCTGATTTTTGGCCGTAATTGTGTGAAATCTGATGCTTTTTTTTCATGCAGGACAGAAGTGCTTTAATGGACCAAATTTAAAGCTTTTGTTTTCAGTACGGCACAATTGGATCGGTCTCACAGCCCGGACGCCGGTCCCCTACATGACATCCCCATCTACGACTAATCCCCATCCACGACTAATCCGCTCCACGACTAAGCCCCAGCATGACAAATCCCTATCCACGACTGATCTTCGGCACAACAAATCCCCATCCACAACTAATCCCCATCCACAACTGATCCCCATCCACAACTAATCCCCATCCACGACTAATCCCCATCCACGACTAATCTGCTCCACGACTAACCCCCTCCACAGCATCGCCATCCACGACTAATCTGCTCCATGACTAATCCACGGCACAACAAATCCCCATCCACGACAAATCCGCCCCATGACTAATCCCCATCCACAACTAATCCACTCCACAACGAATCCCCGGCACGACAAATCCCCTTCCACGACTAACCCCCTCCACAACATCCCCATCCACGGCTAATCTGCTCCATGACTAATCCACAGCACAACAAATCCTCTCCACGACAAATCCCCATACATGACTAATTCCCTCTATTGCTCCACACACACTGCTCCCCCACACACTGCTCCCTGGGTTCTGCACCAGTAGCAGCCCACTGCTTTGCTTGGTGAATGGGTTAAATTAGTTAAATGTGTTAAATGGATTAAATTAGTTAAGTGGGTTAAATGGGTTAAATGGTTTAAATGGGTTAAATGGGTTAATGGTTTAAATGGGTTAAACTAGTCCCCTACTCAACTAGATCTCTGTAATATTAGTCCCCTGATGCTGTCCCTCACACAAATAGTCCCAAACTATGATGTGGAGCAACTACGCAAATTGTATTTAAAGACGCATGCGCGTCACCCCCTTGGTTAAGTAACAGATCTTGTTCTTTTTTGGTTCTGTGAACAGGTAGGCTCTGTCAGACAGGCGCTAAAGCCGGAGCTGCAGCCAAAGACGCCTGGTTTGGCAGACACGGCGCCATCGGCGGGGAGTGACAGGCAGCATGAACAAACTGACGCTAAAGTGTCCGAGAGCATCAACTGACCCACAGCTCTGAGAAGGACGAGCGAAAAAATACATCAAATGCCACTCTGAATGGTCACAGGGTGTCTGGGGTCTTCAAGGAACCTTTTTCGGCCAAGCAAAACAAAAACACACTTGGCCTTCATAATCTGGACTCAGATCTTTAACCCCTGCAGCTTCCTTGTATCTCCATGTCCTGAGGAAGAGCTCACCAGGGGTCACCAGTCTCACCCACACAGGGCCTGTAAAGGTGAGACTGGTGACCTCTATGCTATGGTCTATGAATAAAATCTTAATAATCAAAATGATTGATTCATTCTTGTGATATAATGTGGTATAATGTAATGAGGAGTTAGCAATGGAACAGAAATTTCAGAGTTAATAAATGAATAATAATAATGGAACTTAAGGGGTTAATAACTAATAATAAGCCTGGAGTTTATGTTAAGCATTCAGTAAACCTCAGGGATTAATAACCAAACAATCTACCTGGATTTTTAAGAATTAATAGCCAATAACATGTCTGGAGATTAAGCAATTAATAACTAGTGATAAGTCCGGAGTCGTAACCAGCCAGCTCCACTTGGAATTTAAAGGATTAAGGTCTAATAATAAGAACCATTTTCAGCAAAATTAAGGATATTTTATTAATGAATACAAATTTTACTTACTTTCCTTACCTGTTGTTGTTGTTGTTGGTGGTGTTGTTATACACATCTAGTTTTTGTAAAAGTATTTTACAGTTCACAAAATAACTACATTATTTATTAGCTCCAGGCTAACATACTGAAATGAACTACAGTAACCACAATGCTAGTGGGTGCTGAGGGAAAATGACGTAGTTACAGGTAGACACAGGTAGCCAATCAGAGTTTTTTTAAATATATAATTTAAGCGTGTATTTCTATATTACATAACAAGTTTCACTATCGAAGAAACGTTGTGCATGTAAATCCACCGCACTGCCTGGAGAGACCTGGGCGTTACCATAGCTACGGCGCTGGCCTCGTTTCCATAGTAACCATAGTAACAGTCGCTCGTGTCTTTATGATGTTTTGGTTGATCTTTTTAGAATTTAACTTTGATATCAGCTGTATGTTAATGTTCTGTTTGTAATGGAGGCCTGGTTGTCATGGTCACGGCGTTAGACACGTTACCACGGCGACAGGACCAGAGGTTTGTTTACATCCTTGTTTAATGGAGAAAAATAAACTAAACTCCGAGTTTAACTCCAAACAGAAGACTGGAGGCACATCTTCGACCTGCTTACACTCACAGAGGTAAGAAAACACACGGAAAATACAGAAAACACACAGAAAATACAAAAAACACACACAGAAAATTCAGAAAACACTGAAAATACAGAAAGCACAGGATCTACCAACCTTTCAGCTAACACAGTTTACTATCAGCATCAAACAGCACTGCAGTAACAGAGACCCTAGCCTGTCAAATAATATAACATAACACCATACAACATAACTTAACATAGCACTACATAACATAACACAACACAACATATAACATTACATAACATAACAACATAACACAACTCAACATAAAATAACATAACAGCATAACATATAACACAACATAGCATAACACAACAGAATATATAACATAACAACACAATACCACACAGCATAACGTAACAACACAAAATAATAACATAACATGACAACATATTACACAATATAAAATAAAATAAAAGCTTGTAATCAAATAAAATAAAATAAAAGTTGGCTCTCAAATAAAATAATATAAATAAAGCCTGCATGCAAATAACATACAAAAAAAAAACAAAATTAAATACAAACAAATAAATAAATATGTTCTGTAAACTTAATTCAGCCACATTTTTTCCATTCCATCAAAACAGAGCAGAGTGGGCGTAAACAGACTTTCTGACCTCAACTCAACATTCAACTGAAACATTTCGGATCAAAATAAACAGGTTTTATTCAGTGCAGGGCACTTTCTTTTAATCTTATCCATTTTATGTCAGCCAGTTTCTCAAGGACGGCACAGTTCATTTCATTAATGTTCACTGTATGGTTTATTCATTTAAAAACAGTTCTGCTCTTCTCCTTTTTGGATCCTTTCAAGCTGAAATAAAGCACTAAAGCACTAAAGAGAGATCAGTCCAGTAAATCAGCTCAGCAGCACAACGGAATGAAATTAAACACAGAATTAAATATGAAGGCTTAAAACTGATCTGACATCTTTTCCTGACTGCAGAGAGTTTTCAGAAAATTACCAGCAAACTAAACTTAAACTCATTTATGTAATAAATATATGCAAATCTTCCTCACCACTATAAATCATTTGTTTTTCCCAGCAGACTAAAAAGCTCTATGACACAGAAGACACCAAAATATGCTGGACATCGCTCTAAATTTTCTATCAAGACAACTGAAAACTACATAGAGAGGTAAGAGGTTCCTTCAGATCTTTCACAAAATCATTCAGCTGTTCATATTAAATGGCACTCATGTTTTTTGTTTTGGAACAACACTGATGGAAGGAAAGGATCTTAATGGGGTTTTGTAACCACATCATTAAAACGGGTGTCTGATGACTATATGCCGGTCTTTGATTTTGACTAGGATGCCACTGGAGGTGATTCTGAAGATTCTGTCTTATTTGGATGCTGGATCTCTTTTCTGCTTGGGCTTCGTCAACAAACACTTCCAGGAGCTCACAAACAAGAAGTGAGTACAGTTTGGAGTCTCCCTACTTTTACGGTGTTTTTAAACTGTCAGTGTAGTGATGCAATATTGGTGTCACATCGTGATACTGATTTTCTGTTTGAGTAGTATGGACAGATACCACACATTAACATTTTTATTTCATAAAACAATGGCACATTTGTTCCCAAGCAGTTTTTATTTTTTACTGAATATACAGATGGCATAAATCAACCGATATTTAATTGCAAGGTTTGCTTCAGACTCTACAGAAACTAGTGAAAATACTAGAAAACTAGTTTTCTTTTTGAAAATGAGTTTTCTGTCTAGTTGGGTTCCTAATAGTGTAATTCTAACAGACACTTTCACCAAATTTCTAATCACAGACTGAGATGTAAATGGAGTGGGTTCAGAGGGGGTTTGATGTGAACGGTCCATTGTTTCTTTAATTTTAGGGGCAGACGTCTGGTTCCATTCACTTTCACTGTGAACAATTCTGACAGTTCTGTTTACATCTTAACCCCTTAACACATAAATGTTGAAGTGGAATTTCTCTTTAAGAGAAGAAAACAACCAAACTGTCCAAACACAAGAACGGTTCTGTACTGTAGGGTCTGTTAGATGTTAAAGTAGCTGCATTCATAACGAAAATATGGTGATAAATGTAGAAACATTGTGATGCTGTAGTTTATCAGAACCTCCAGTATTAGACAGAGTTATATTGGGAACTCTATTAGTGAGTTTCTGTTTGCATGATGGTCCTGGTTGGAGCCTCTGAACACTATTCCCATTCGGTCAGTTCTAACAATGCGCTGTTGTTTACTGTAGTGCTGTGTGGTATCGGTTTTATTCCCGCCAACAAGCGAAAAAGAAGAAGCCCAGGCTCGTAGAGAAGCTGACAGATGGCCTAGGTGTGGCTGGAGTACAGGAAAAGCCTGAGGGACACTGGAGGAGGCTGCTCTTCAAAGAACTGGCCAGCCTCAACGAGAACTGGAGAAAAAGTCTTAAATCCATTCATCCCTACACGGGCCTGCCAAGCAAAACTGCTCAAATCCTCAGGTGAGCCCTCAGAACCCTCCTAACACAAGCTGTGTCATAAATACTCCATTAATCAGATGAATCAGCAGGTTTAAATTATTAAAATGAATCCACTATAATCCCTTATAATAATACTTTCAACTATAATATATTGATGGGTCGGTATAGTACTGAGTACGGATGATAAACAGGGAGTCCACATTATAAGAATGTGCTCGGCAGGCTAAAAACTTGCCACAAGGGAGAGCTGTAATCGATCAACCAATCAACATTTATTTTCGCCTGGAGACACATTGAGTGTCTGAAAATATTAAAATGGAATTTAATCAGGTTAAAAACATAATGCACCAAGCAGAAATGGCTAAAAAGGTTAAACAAGGTAAAATAAAAATAAATAAATAAAACAATTAAATTAAGTAAAATATGAAGTGAAAATAAGCAAATTAGGATTTAAGACTTTTTAATAAGTCTAATATCTGACAGCAAATAAGTCTAATATCTGACAGCAAACAACCTAATATCTGACAGCAAAATATAGTGTTAGAATAAGATGATAAAAATTAACATAAACAAGGAAATGAAAATAAAACAAGCACCCTTTCTTTTGTGGGAATCACTGAAAGGGAGGAATCCCACACCAGCAGGGTCGCAGTTAGGATGGACTGAATTCACTATATAATAGCAGCATGAAGCTTACAAATGATTTAAGTGCTATTAAAACCTGAATGGTGAACGAAACACCACCTCGTCATTGGTTTTCTAGCAGTAAGATAGACAGCCTGAAGAACATATATATGTGTGTGTGTGTGCGCGTGTGTCTATTTTTAAGCCTCTTTAAAAGCCTCTTTCCTGTTTGTTTTTTTCTCTATGTGTGTTTTGTTTTTTGTTCAGTCCATTAAAAACTGATGACTCCAAAAATTGTGATAATAATCAGTAGATTACTGGATTACTAATAAACCTGGTAGTGGCTGTGCCCTGGTTAGTGGCGTTTTTGGTTTTGGAGTTGCTCCCAGTTAAACCAGCACTGCCCCCCAGTGTTGTCAGGGCTGGACATGTTGCTGGAGCTCGATCCCAGCAGGCTGAATCCTGTCCAGCACACTTTTACTAATTGGCTCAGACTAATTAGGATAAATCACATCAGTGATCATGTGGCGACGTGGCGGACTCCGCTTTGTTTTCCGGAAACCTCTGACAGTGACACTGCTGCTCTGAAGCCCGTGCCCTGTTAAAAGTCTCTCAGGGTCGTTGTGCGGTTTCACTTCTCTGCTAATTAGTCGCAGTTTTAGTCTTCTGTTTATGGAGCAACAGTTTCGTTTTGACACTTTAGACTCGGAGCATCACTCTGTTCAGTGTTTCTGAGGTTCAGACAGAACACACAAGCACATTTAAGAAAGGAGAGCCACAATTATGAGTAGGATTATTATTAGTAATATAATTACTACTACAACTGTCACTACTGTTGTGGTTGATGTTATTGTTGTTGTTATTGTTCTATTAAACAGGGACAATTATGCTCTCATTGAGATTAAAAGTCACTAAATCAACAGTTCCTGAAAATCCAGCAAAACTACTTGGAAGTTTCTTCTAAATCTTTATTTAACAAATCATGCAGGTGGTCAGATGTTCTTTAAAGGGCCCATATCCTGCATTTTCTTTTATTTTTTTCCTGGCGGTCTCTTTTATGACATTTTGTGTACGAACACATCACCATTCTTCAGCCTCTCTTGATCCCTCATAGTTGTAGCCTTTATACAGATACATGGATATGAGATCTGTTTTGATTGGCTGCCCTGTTTAAAATGCTGGGGCTGAAACACCCCTAATAACTGCTAAAGCAGCGCCATAAATGCGTTAGTTCACAAAAACAGTAAATTAAAACGGCCTTGTTTTTGTATCTTGTTTGTCAGGATTAGGGCAGTGAAAGCTCCAGCAGTGCCTCAGAACAGAATAATATTTTCAGAGCAGAATAATGATAATGTATCGTTGTATCCTCCTCCCCCGCTGAGAAACGCTCTGAAGAGCAGGAATGTTGTCCCTGTCGTTACGGCCTTTTTGAGCCTCTGGTTTGTTTTGTCTTCGCAGTCAGACATGTCGGCGAGTGTTTCCCGGCCCCTCGCTGTGTTCGGGTTTATTAAAGGTTAGCCTCTGAGCCAGCAGCCCGGTTCTCTCTGCGCTCGAGGCCGCCGGCTGATGATCCGCGGGCCGCCCAGCTCTGTTGTCTTAACCCCTGATTAGAGCTGCCGGGACACTCAATTTCTCGAGTTGGAGTGGAAGTAATTGTGCTCGGCTCGGCAGCTTTGGCGAATCGGGGAAATAAATTGCTTGGCCCGCGTCCCCCTGCCCAGACACGTCCCCAGTGGCCGGCTCTGTTACAGCGGCTCGGGAGGATGAGATTTACCTCCGTAATAATCATCTCCGCTCGCTCCCAGACACAAACAACAGCTATTAAACCTCCCCGGAATTCAGCACCTCCTGCCCTGCTCCCGTCTCCCTCGCCGCTCGGGCCCCTGGACGCGCCACGCCGGCTACCTCGTTAACCCAGACTCGCTAACGCCTTTCTGTACAAACCTTAGCCTGTTGCTAATCCGATACATCAGGTCTCTCGGCCTCGCCGCCTGTTCGGTTGTTTTCTCTCTCTTAACTAACTTAAACCCTTTTGGACAGAAAACATCCTTTCATTTCATGGCTAGCTTTAGTAGTGTTATGTTGCTAACTATCATGGTCTAAGTTGTTTCCACCTTTTTGTTTGCATGTTGTTATATTTTTTATTATATATAATTTTATTTTATATTATGTTATATTATCATATTTTACAACTTGTCTCCCTCAAAAAGGCTTTTAGCCTGTTGCTGATCTAACACATCAGGTGTGATCTATTTCTCATCCTCTTTTTAACCATCTGTTTTGTCTCCTAACTAAACATAAGTTTTTACATTTACATTTACATTTACACCATTTAGTTGATGCTCTTATCCAGAGTGAGGTACACCAGTGCTTAAGTAGCCCACATCTGTTTCTCAAACCTGTAAAGCTAAACTTAATTCAACATTCACTATTCAACCAAGTTACTGCACGCTCGGTACACCTAAACAACACCTGTCAAAGAAAGTCAGAGGTTTTTCAAACATAAGGAAGGGATGGGGATAATGTTTTTTTGTATTTTAATTGAAAAATAAGCAAGCGAAATGAAATACATAGTTAGTCACAGTTAGTTTTGTTAGTTAGTTTCATAGGCTAGCTTTAGCAGTGTTAAGTCTTGTACCCCTTATTGATAGTGTTGTTGGTTGGTTATTATACAGGTATTATATTATATTATATTATATTATATTATATTATATTATGTACTTATTGTCTCCCTTAAAAAGGGCTGGGTGCTCCTGCTGTATCAGTGCTCCTGCTTGTGCTCCAGCCTCCCCTCATTTCTTCAAATTCTTCAGACTTTCTTGTATTTTTAAATGTGGTCTTGAGGAACAGTTTTTGTTACATTGCCCTAAAGACTAAAATATATGTAAATGATCTCTTTTCTGATTGGTCTATCTGTATTAAGGCGTTTTCAGGAGGCAGTATTGAGCTGAACCACTCGAGGGTAAAGAGATGAGGCTAAACTGCTGTAAGCTGAATAAGTAGATAAATGTCTCGGTTTTGTGACATCACAGCTATGAGTTGAAAATTGGTGTTTTTCTTGCACTCCTGTCTGCACTTTTGGTCTTGTGGTTTTCTGTCCTGGTCTCGTTCTGTTCTGTTCTGGTGTTGCTCCATGGTCCTGGAGGAATGTTGTTTGGTTTCACTGTGTACTGGTACTGTGTCGAAATGCCAATAAAACCTACTTAACTTGACTTTAGTCTGTTTCGTGCCACCCTCTCCAGTGTTTATTTTGCCCAGAAAAGAACAGAACCCCCAGTAAACCCACAGAAACCTGTCCAGAGGCGGATGAGCAGCCGCTCCAGTGTGCAGTGGCTGTGAGCGGAGATTGGCTGCAGTGTGTGTTTTCTCTAAACGGGGTGTCAGGTACGGTGTGTGTGGTGTGTGTGTGACAGGAGTCTGCGTGTGAGATGGACGATCACGCTGACGGATGCTAGAGGACGGGAGTGCTCCTCCGAGCAGACAGGCGTCCACTTCGGTGTCGCGGCCATCACCATTCTCTGGGTGGGGGAAAACTGGCCGCTGGAGCAGCTCGCCACACTGCAGCTGCACGCCGTCGTCAGAGTGAACCTCACCTGCCCAGATCAGTACAGGTAAGAGCCGCAGAACTGGACCAACACCAACACTACAGACACCACCACTGCTATTATAACTGAACACACACTCATCACTTCACTATTTGTTCATTATGATCATGATTAACTACACATTATAAAGATATTGATATTCTGTGATTGTCAGCGGTATTTATATTCTATAATAATTTAATGTAAATGTTTTAATATTACAAATGATAATATTAATAATAATAGTAATAATTACTAATGTTGTTGTGTCCCCCCAGGCCAGGCTGGAGGTCTCTCCTGACTAAGGTGGTGTTAAATCAGGGCGTGTGGAGGCCGTGCGGGTCCGACAGGCTGGTCCAGCTGCTGTATGTGGATCCAGGCATAACTGTGGGCATCTGGAAGGTACATGTAAAGGGTAAAGGGCTGACGCTCTTATCCGTAGCGACTTATAGTCATTAGGGACAGTCTTATAGTCATCAGTTACAGGGACAGTCTTACAGTCATTAGTCACAGGGACAGTCTTACAGTCATTAGTCACAGGGACAGTCTTACAGTCATTAGTTACAGGGACAGTCTTACAGTCATTAGTTACAGGGACAGTCTTACAGTCATTAGTTACAGGGACAGTCTTACAATCATTAGTTCAGGGACAGTCTTATAGTCATTAGTTACAGGGACAGTCTTATAGTCATTAGTTACAGGGACAGTCTTACAGTAATTAGTTACAGGAACAGTCTTACAGTCATAAGTTCAGGGACAGTCTTACAGTCATTAGTCTTGCTGAAGAACACAGTTATAGAAAGTGGGGGGGTTTGAACCCACAACTTTGTGGTCATCGAGTACACAGACAAGTGTTTTACCCACTAGACTACCACCCTATGTGTGACCGCTGATCTCTGACCTCACTTCAACTAAAACACAAGTTCACAGTAATTATCGTTAGATACTCCCACTGGAGCCTTCTGAAGTTTCATATCCACCCTGGAAACATCTGGAGATCTACCTTCCTTTCCCAGCAGCTCCAGCTAAAGATCTTCTTCTGATGTCTGTGATTGGCTGGATTAGATGGCTGGAGTTGAACTGTTGATGACCATTCAAATCCATTTTTCTGTTTAATTTTCAGGAGCAGAGGGAAATCGCCTTCATCATGGTGAACTTACATTTTCACAGGCTTGTGGAGAGAAGTCTCCTGGGGTCGTCCACTATGTAAGGACGTTTTTACCTAAATTATCCTTCTTCTTATTTCATCAAAACCATTTTCTGCTTCTTTATTGTCATTTTTGCTTCACTGTTATGTTGCTTCTCAGCTTAGCTCAAGGTTACAGTAGACCTTTTCAAAACCACACTTTTCTTTTCAAGTTTGTGTGTGTATGTGTGTGTGTGTGTGTGTGTTTGAGAGAGAGAGAGAGAGAGACAAGCTGTGAGTGGATTGGTTGTATGACAACCCCATCTTCTGGTGACAACGCACACTGTCCTGACTCTCACACACTCCGCTGTCAGCACACCATCTCTGCAGGCCTTAAAACTGACTCCAACCCACTGGTGCTGTCATAATTCCACTGCCGCACTATAGTTCTTCTAATGTTTCCATATTATTTTCATTCCCCCTGTTTTTTGACACTACTTTTCCCCAGGGCCGGTATTGAATTTGGCAAAATTTAATATTCGGTGTGTTGCAAGTATATTAGAGTTTAGATTTTTTCAGATCAACTTATCCGTCGATAATGAGCAACTTTTATTAATGTTGTTGATGTCGTTTCAGAGGGCCGTGCATTTAACACCGACTTGCAGATTGTGCAGGTCACTGCTGTTTGTGTGTCTAGAGTGAAGTATCTCCACACATGTGATGTGTGTCTGTCACTTACTGCCTCTGCTGCCATGTCTCTCGTCTTGTGTTTCGATTTCCCTCCATGCGCCAACATTACCTCCCTTTTTATGAAGTGACTATAATAATTGGATAAGTCAAAGAATGCATGTCAGCGTCAGCCAATCAGAGACGGAGATTGCATTGTGTACACCAGCGCGCACAGAGAGAGGGAAAAAAACATGTGACTTGTCGACTTCTCTCAGGGGTCAGCAAATCAGCAAATCAACTTTTCTGTTAATGCCCTAACGTATATACAGATTTTTGATCGGCCGATCAGGGGCCAAGTACTGAATGTTTAAAAATACATTTTTGTGGTCGAGTCACCTCTATAATGTGTGAGGAGAGAGAGTGGAAGGTCGAGTTGCCTTCAAACAATAAGCAAATGGAAAATTCTCTGTTACGTTCAGTTCACGGAGGATATGAAGTATTAAAGTGTGTCACAGTGTAACATTTTGACCCAATCATTTTAAATTAGAACTAAATAAAATAACTATTAACAATGATGTCAAATTTTAGTGTATTTCAGAGGTTCTGTATAGTTTATAACCTCTCCTTTAAGTCCTTTGATACTGATTAGCCTTTTTTAAAAATTGCATTAATTATTATAAATAAATCTCAGATTTATTTAATGCCTAATGACTGACTCTCTGTTATAAACTTGCTGTCCTGCAGCCCGCATCAGCCGGCAGAGCACACGGCCGCTTTTGATGATGTGGACCCGGAGTACGGTCTCCATGGATACGGCGCACATATCGAGCTCCACAACACAGTGGAGAGCATCACATCAGCACGCTTTAGCCAGCTGTTCTGCAGGAAAGGTACATGATGGGTTTGAATTGAGTGTATTTGAATTGAGAAGGTAAAATTATTTTGAATCTCCTTGTTGGTGTAAAAATCCCATTTTCTGTCAGACTGTCTTATCTTTGTCATACTGAGATTAAATGCAAGAAACGTGAACAAATATTTTACTGTGACAGGCTGCAAAGTGTCTAAAGATACAAGGAGCCTAGATAAAGGAGTTCCAACCACTCAGCATTCAG
>JBBPCY010040886.1:0-13562 GCA_037974405.1 Brachyalestes nurse
AGCTGTGACTACGCGAGGGTGGGCTGTATATTGAACTCTGAGCTGTGACTACGCGAGGGTGGACTGTATATTGAACTCGGAGCTGTGACTACGCGAGGGTGGACTGTATATCGAACTCGGACGAGGATCGACTGCGCGAGGATCGACTGTATTTCGGAGACACTCACTTGCTCTGGTGTGGCGAGTCGGTGCTGACGGAGTAGTGGCGGACCAGTTTGGGCTTGCTGGCTCCAGGGGGCTGGGTGGTGGGGACGGTCAGGCTGGACACTGAGAGGGACGGAGAGTGACCGATGGTGCTCGCTCTCCTCCGGAACCCCGGGGCCTGGGGGTCCACAGCGCCGTCCCCGGGGTCCAGGCGCTTCAGGTCCCCTGTGGAATTATGGGAACGGAGCGGACTGGAGGGCAGGAGGGGCGGCGACGGAGGCTCCACCAATAACATGTCCTGATGAGAAACAGATCTGTTTATTTATGAGGTTAATGAAGGAAACTAATCATTCTGAAAAAAACTGACTCTGCAATGTTCTCCTAAATGCTCCATGTCTCATCAAACCATTCTGAATAACTTCACTGTTTCAGATCTTAAGGCAAAGACAAGTGGAATAAACATAAAATACAACAACTAACATCAACTGGCCCTGTGTGGAAAAGTAACTGTGTCATTAGTGAGTAACATCCACAAATAAAAAGATATAAAGACAAAGGAGCTCAGGAAAAGATGGGTGGGGGAGGCAGGCTCCACCAAAGGGACGTCCCGATAAGATACAGAGGTCTTACAAGGGCAATGCTGCTGACAAGTAACGGAAACTAATAATTCTGAAAAAAGTGGACTCAATGGTCCTTTAATGATACTCATTAGAGACTTCTGGAGTCCTCCCCCACCTTTAGAGCCCTCCTGCGGCCCCCCGAGAGCCCACTAGTGTGAGAACCACTGTTTTGTGAACCTTAGACACTTCTTTTGACCACTGCTGTAAAAAATGTATTAATCAGTTTTCTCATCAAACCATTCTGAGTAACTTCACTGTTTCAGACTACCATTCACAATTTAAGGCAAAGACAACTGGAATAAACATCAAATACAGTATCTGACATCAACCGGCCCTGTGTGAAAAAGTAATTGCCCCTTTAGAGAGAAAACTGAAGGCTCTCAACATCCAGAACATACAACAAATAAAAACATATAAAGAAAAAGAGGTTCTGGAAGAGATGGTGGGGAGGGAGGCTCCTCCAACAGGACGTCCTGATAAGACAAAGGGTTCACTTACTTTTATTTTTCCTCTGTGCACTGAAGTTACCAGATTACTGACAAGTCAACGGAACTAATAATTAATAAGGAAATTAATAATTAATAAGGACACTAGCAATCCCATCTGTGATCAGCTGTAACAGACATGCTGGTCAATTTAACTCATAAATGTGTTTAATTCTACATTATAGAAAAGACATAATCAGCATTATTTATCCTATGCAATGTTAAAGTGTTTTTTATGGTATAATTCTCCCGTAAAGGGAGAATTCAAGAACTTCCTCATGTCTTCCAGAACTTCTTTATCTCACACTCTTTATCTGCTCTGGATGCTGAGACCCTTTATCTTACCTACTAAAGGGAAAATCACCTTTTTACACTGCTGACGTTGGACACTGCATTTGATGTTCACTCCAGTTTGACTTAAATAGTGAAGGAGGATCTGAGACAATAAAGTTATCCAGAATGGTTTGATGAGAAATGGGCTATTTAATAAAAAACTGATAAATACATTTTTCACAGCGGTGGTCAAAAAAAGTGTTTAAGGTCCACAAAACAGTGGTTCTCACACTAGTGGGTTCTTGAAGGTGGGGGAGGACTTCAGAAGTCTTTACAGAGGAGTTTTTACATCTGTTAGTTTATTAAATCTGATTTGGTCACATTTAAAGAAGTGGTGACTGTTTAAAAACAGTAGATGGTGAACATTATTCAAATTGAATATCCGTCCAGTTAATTACAGATTACAGTCCACATGCACTCACTTAACACACAGTCTATAATGTTAAAGGGCAGTTCTGTGTGCCTTGTATGATAGGGTCAGCAGTATATGCGCAGACAGCTGTAAACTAGGGCTGTAACGGTACATGTACTGGTACCGAACCGTCACGGTAAATGGGTCAGGGTTCAGCACATGACGTCATACGGAGAAGACGCGATTTAAAGCAATGCAGAACTAAATTTACGAGTGTGAGTTTTGTTGCCTGCTCGCCTCGGTGTTAGCGGCTGCTAACCAGGCGTCGTTCCCTCGGCAGGTCCAAAAATGAGACGGTACGGGGAGCTAGGTCTGTGCTTTCCTCCCTCAGAACGGGAGAATTTATTTCCTTTCTTCTAAAAGAGCATTCGAGTAGCGATAAGCACTCGCGAACGGAGCGGCCATGCAAAGAAACTCCCCAAACACCCCTGAAAAACTACATATCAAAGCATGCAGGCTCATCCTGTAACAGTTTCATATGGAAACATTAAACAGCAACCTTTAAAATGTTTAGCCATCTCACTTACTTTCTATTAGGTAAGACTAATATTAATTACTAATATCTATTAATAACACAAGATGTTTAAGTTGTTTTTTTGTCATCCATACATGAAAATATAAGCAAGAGTGTGTGTTTACTGGTTAATACACCTCTGTTTATTTAAAATAAATGAAAACAAACTAAAGTCCCATTTTTCGATACCGAACCGTGAGGTCAGAACTATAGTGTGAACCGAACCGTGACCTTTCTGTACAGTTACACCCCTGTTTAGCCAAGTCATAAATTTTTTTTGTTTTGAAAACCACTGCATTTCACATCATCGCTGTTAAAGATGTGGCACCACACCTGTTGAAAACTGGAAGAAAAAGCTTTTGGGCGTCTGTGCATCCCGCAGGTAGTAGAAAGGTCAGCTGCACTCAGAAGGGTAGAGTGTGTGGGATTAGCCGGAGATGTCAGGCCCAGCCCTCAATCGAACAGCTGGGGAATTAAATCTGAACTTTGATCAGATCTTACTGACGTGAAAGACTGTGCTGGGAGAGATAAGGCTGAGCTTAGAGCAGCTGTTGTGGACCAAAAGGAAATCATGCAGCTCATCTAGAAGCTGAAGGGTCACACACACCCACAAACATAGAACAGGCTACAAATGAAGGGCATAATGTGAGGTGAGACACTAGTGCTCTGTAAAATAACCACACTAATCCAATATACCACTCCACGGAAAGAGCTGCAAAGAGATAATAGCTATTAATTAGATCATGAACACCTTAATATCATTCATAAGCAGGCACAACACAGCATAAAGAAAACGAAACAGTGATCTGTTGCTTGCCAAGTGCTGAGCCCAAATTCATCTATTCTGTTCAAGCTCCTGCTGGTTACTGATCTCCTCCATCAGTCAGCATTATACCCGTCAGCTTCATCACACATTCATATTCATCACATACAACAGCTCCCTATTGTCCTTTTTGTTAAAGAGGAATTGTATTTCCTATCCCACATTATTTATATTCTAGTTGATTTAGGGCAAACAGTTTGCATGGTTTTTATGTATAGTGTTATAACCGCTTATTAATAGCTCATGTTAGTCCTCGCTTGTCTGCTTGGTGATTAGGATTAGCAGCAGGGTTAGGATTTAGAGTTTGGATTAAAATAGTCAAATTTGCTGCCTTTTCTCTAACAATTATAAGCTGACTGTCTGGTGTCAGGAGAAGTGCAGTGGAGAAGGTGAACTGCTTCAGATATCACATAACCAGGGATCTGACACGGACCGAACACACTCAAGGCAAGGCAGTGTCTTTGCCCTCTGAGACAGCTTAGGAAGTCTCAGGTCTCTCTGGTGATGTAGAAGGAGTCCTGACTCAGAACATCACCTCCTGGTTTGGGAACAGCAGTGCACAGGACATTAAGAGACTACAGAGAGTGATCAGAACTCCTCACCAGACCAGCTCTACAGTCTCTGCAGATCCAGAACATCCAGGATCATCAGAGACTCGACTCTTCGCAGTAACTGACTGCTTAAACTACTGAAATCAAGCAGGTGCTTCGGGGGTATTATGGCTAGAACTGAGAAGCCCAGGAGGAGTTTTCATGCTCAGGTCAAAAGACTCCTTAAACAAAGAAATGCCATCACAACTTTGAACCAGTACTCTCTGTCTCAATGTTTCTGTCTCAATGTTTGACTGTTATTTATGTCTATATAAAAAGTACACTGTTCTTCACTATACGTACTCTATACTCTACTGCTCACTTCATATCTTGTTTACACTTGTAATATTTATTTTAATATATTTTTCTAAATATTTTACTTGAATGTGTGTGCTGATGTGTTACTTTCTTTTTTTGTGTCAAAATGAAGAGAACTTGATATACTAAGGTCTTGATATACTAAGAACCTTGCAGCATTACACAAACCTAAACACACAGTTTATGGGTCATGGGAGCCTAGCACTAAGTGATTGTAACTACTGGTGATGTATTCACTGTTATAGGCAGATGAAGGCAGCACAGTTTTACTCATCTGATTACACAAATGTAAGGGGGGTAGTGGTGGTGGTCTAGTGGGTAGGATACTTGCCTCTGGACCAAGAGGTCATGGGTTCAAAGTCTACCTTACTAGTATACCACCACTGGGCCCCTGAGCAAGACCCTTAACCCCAAGTTGATCTAGGGAGACCGCCCTAGATTCGGTACATTATAGTACTGACACTGCATGTAGAAACTGAAGTTAAAAACTGAGGTGTTACCATATAGTCATTAGATACTAAACAACAAATAGAAGTCCAGTCATTAAGAGATAGTGGTGATCATTAATGAAGCTGCATGATCCCATTTTAAAACTATGCAGTGAAACTAATATATGCAACAACAATGTAACAGTGAATACATCATCAATAGTACACACTGTTGCATGTATTATTGAAGATTTACTACATATTATCAGACAAAAAGAGAACAAACAACTCCATTTAAAAACGCATCTTTTCATCACAGAACTTCCACTGTCTGTTTTATCACATGGGGAACTTGCTGACGGATTTTGCTGTCACTTTTAGACCCTTTTTTAGTGGGTAGGCCTAAGCACAGCTTGTCTGAAAGGCTGCAGTCTTAGCAAGTACACTGTGAGTTTATATGGCAGCTGCATCAAAGCAGACTGAATGTACTCGGACGTACATCTGTCCCTAATTGTGTAACTGTAATGCTACAGTTTAATTTAATAAATGCATATTTATATTTATTACTGATCATTAAACTATCACACTACACGGTTTGCTTTTCATCCCAACCTTAAAGCTGAAGTTCTATCTACCATAAATTTGCTCCGCTGCTTGACAAACCAAGTTGAGTAGGCTCTCTCATTATCACACTGAAAGCTAGGATGAACTTTTAATGATGGTACATTCTATGCATTCCAGTCTGAGGAGTTTCAAACTGAAGTCATCACGGTTTATTGTATGCAGAAGCCTTTTTCAGGGTCATTAACATTTCCTCAAAGATGAAGGTGAGCCAAGGTATGAGTCAGTCCCAACGCTCACACAAAGTGCTCTTGCTAAAATATGCAATAATAAAACATGCTACAGACTTAAAAAGATTGATTTGGGAGACATTTCACTTGAACCCTATGCAATGCTCCATTACAGCAAAGTGTAGTGCGTTGTCTATAACAGGTGACCAACTAACCAATTAACTCAGAAACCACAGTGACAAACCTTGGTTAACGGAGTAGGCACAGCGGCCAATCAACCAGAAGAATGGAAACTGCCCTGTTGGGAATTATTGGTATAATCAAATACAATATTTGAATTCAAATAATAATACAAATGTAACCGAAGCACTTGCAGACAATGGTCAAAATGGCGTTTTATGGCTACTGTAAAAAAAAAATGGTTCACCCATTAACTAAGTAACCATAATTCACACTCTCAGATGAATGAAGTGTCCAGGGTGACCAGTCTCAGATATTGAATTAACCACGGTTAAATGATTAGGCATGGTGACTAATCTCACCAAATAACCACAGTCTCTGTGGTGCTCAGTCTCAGTTAACCAAGTAACCATGGTAACTGATCTCAGATAACTGAGTAACCAAAGTGACCAATTTCACTTTTAAACTTAGTATCTAGTCTTGGTTTACCAAGTAGCAACAGTCATCAGGCTTGGTTGATCATGCCATGCCCCATAATAGAAACATCTGAACCATTAAACTTCTGCATTAGTCACGCATTCATGTATTTTGCATAGCAAGACACTAATACAGTAACTGAACTACGCTGCATGCTACATTCCTCTTATTTACACATGCAGAGCACGGTTCTTCTGGGTTGAACATCAGCATTACTAGCTCATGTGCTGATACCCCAGCTGCAGTATAGTGTCACCGTATTAAAGGCTTTATGACTGAATAAGGTCTTCCCTAAAGAACAGAGATGTTATTATGGTAGAAGTAATGATTCTGAACACAGGCTTACTGACTATACCTGAGTGTCGGTGAAAAGGAAGACCATGTCCTGGCCGTCCACACCCGCCATCTTGTAAAGTTTCCGTAGGTCGTCGTGGAAACTGTCGTAGTTGTAGCCGCGACTTAGTTCAATCTGGAAGCAGCGGTAGCCACACATGTGAGCAGCTAATCGCGTCAGAGACTGCTTCCCAGTGCCGCCCACGCCCACCAGCAGGGCATTGCCGCGCTCTTGACGAATCATTCGGGCAATTCTAAAAGAACAGAAAACACAAATAGGCTCCAAAAGTGAAAATACAGTCCTGTTTGATGTTTTTACATTTATTGTCTGCATTCTTTAGCTATGCAAAAAATACCTAACTGTTAGCAACGTCCGGGTTCAGCTTTGCACTTCTTAAAGCGTTAAAAATAGTTTTGTTAGAGTCATAGAAAACTGAAATCTCCCACTAAAATTTATCTTCAGCCCAAAACAGACAGCTGTGCTTGTACTTCGTCACCTTCCTAGTTGTTAGTTTGTAGTTTCACTGCTGTATTTTTTGTTTGTTTCTTTCTTTTACACGGACAGTAAAAAAAACCCAAAGGCTTCTTTCCATGTTGTGATGACATTTCAACATTTCAATTAAAAACCAATGATGCAGTGGGTCAGCTTGGCTGCGGCCCACTTTCGGCCCTGCCGTCGGGCAGTATGGGTACAGTCACTTTATTTCTAAAGGAAAAACGTGTTTGTGGTACAGCACAGTTCCTTATTCCAGTGGAAAAGCGCCATCTGTAACATCTGAACGACTGGAAGTCACACATACAGTAAGCACTCCAGCATGCACATACCTGGAGACGTGTTCGATAGCGTCCTGGAAGAAAACCAGCTTGGTCTCCTTGGCGAAGGTCATGTTGTAGTCGTCTAGGTAGTCCTGCAGAACGTTCCGAATCTTCTCCACGTCCATCAGGTCCTCATACACACGATCCGCTTTATCTGCTCCAACCTTAGGACCAATCCATCATCTCAGATTATCTAAAACTTATTCCTACACTTCCACACTTAAACGGGGGAGTCATGGTAGTTATGGAATAAATACTCAAACACAAAACTTACTCAGTTTTAGATTAGTTAATGCATAATAAGCCATATGATTTATGCCTGAATAATAAACCTAGGATTGTCCCTTTGCCAGAATATGTAGATTTCATGAATTATTTAAAATCCTGTTAAGCTAGACGGACAGAATAAATACATCAATCTTATAATGTTAGAATAAAATGATGTATATGAGATTTGACACACTTTCACACAAAGTAAAATTGTTACCTTGATGAAATCTCCAAAGATGATGGGCTGCTTGGCAAAGTAACTGGGCTCCAAACTAATGCTGAAATGTTTACCTGTCAGGTGAGAGGCATGATAGAGACAGTTTCAGCGTAATAAATTCAGACAGACTGGGAGTAGCATAATGACTAAACCATAGAGAGTCTGGTGTGTAAATGAGGAGAGCTAGCTCCTCCGAGTTGATTTGACTGTCAAGGCTGCGAGACGGTTCAGAGCGGTGCAGAGAATTTCTGTTTATTCTGTTAGAGTAGAACATTTGAAGTTGGTATTCAGTGGAGGATGCTTTCTAAATCTTTTTCTGGCGATATAGCTTCATGTACATGTTTGGGCGGGAACACAGTCTAACAGTATAACACCACCTACAAGAAATGATAGCGCCTGCCTTAGTGTGGGTGGACATTCAGAATCCACTGGTGCAGCGGTATTTTCTTGTCCACAACAAAGAAGCAATAATTATATATTAACTTATTTGTTTCATTATTACGTAGTATATGATTTGTAGTCTAATCGGGTTTCAGTCATTTGTTAGAAATGGAAAAGAGCAATAACAGTTCTGTGCCAAGGCTAATATGGTGAGATTCAAATAAAACTATTTAAATACAGTAACTATTTAAATGATTCTCATTTTTCTTATTTTAAATAGTTACAGTGAACCACAATAGTTTTTATAGCTGTTACTATTACCACTGTTCATAATAGTTTAAACTGCTACATGGTAATTCCTACAATAATAATAATAATAATAATAATAATAATAATAATAATTGTTGTTGTTCTTGTTGTTATGCTACATATATGTTATTGTGTCTGTTACAATCACCAAATAAACAAGATTATATAAGACCAATTTTTTAATCTAACTGGAAATACGAGAAATCCATAGAGGCACTAAAAGCCTTGTCATAAAGGTCACGGTCCACCACTGTGAAAGAATTACAAGACTGACCAATAACTGCAGCAACAAAATCAATCAGACATTCAGTCAGTCCTGGTGAGAGGGGCTGGGTGTATAATGAGTGTGGCAGTGGGTGTTCAAGCTCAAAGGAAAAGCTTCATACCGGCCATTTCAGCCAGCATGGTGTTAAAGTAGGTCTTGTCCTCGCTGTTGATGAGCCGGTCATGAAACACGCGCTGGCACTCGTGACAAAACAGACGGAAGACCTGGTTCTGATCCTGCACTGTGCTGGGCTCACACTGCAACATGCCTACAAACACACACACAGACATACACACACACACACACACACACAAGTATGGTGTAGCAGTGAAGCAGCACATTTTGCAAATATTTTGTTTTGGAAATAAATTCAATGAATTCACCATTTATTTGAATCTTACAACATTTAAGTAAAAGCCCATAGTACAACATACTTTTGGGAGGATTTTAAGATTTTAGCCCTACTTGTAACACTCATGTGGTTTTGTGTACTACAAACAAGTGTATTTCATCTTCCAATGTCTTTTTATCCCTTAGAATTTAACAGGCTGTTGCTGCCTCTGAGCCTTCAAGACAGATGTAAGTTGCTCTGACCGGCTTTTCTAAATGGATGGATATTTGTAAACAGGTCGATGTTAGTGAATTCAAAATGGAATGCTGCTTAGTTTCATATAAATACTATTTGGAGCGAGGAGTTAGTGGTACATTCAAAAACCTAATTAGTATTTATACACCCTGTTACATAAAAAAGAGAAGAAAACACAATTTCCAATGAGATGACTGTGAAAAACATTCAGTCAAGCATGTCCAAGACTTTTGATTGATATGTAATATTGTAATATTATGTGTTATATCAATAATATTAATGACCAGTCAGCTATTTGCAGTGGGACTTCACTGATTGAAAGACACATTAAGAAACAACCTTAGCAGTGACCTCTGAAGCATTAAATAACACAATAAAACAGCTTTCAGAGTGTATTTGGTCTGCTCAGTTCAACTTCTGCTTTCTCTGCCCGGCCTGTGGGAGGGTCCTAACCCACAGGAGGGCATTTTATTAGCCTCTGGGCACCTTGCAAATCAAGAAAGAGCATTTTGCTGGCCACTGGAGGGTTCTGAGACAAAAGAAAATCAGTTCTCAACAGGCCCCAGGGCAGGCAGCGTTCCAACACAATTGCTTCCAGCAATAAAGAGATGAATCAGAATGATTTTGTACATTCTGTCTCAAAGGAATAAATGAATACTCAGTCAGGGATGGGCCTTTTTACCATTTTTTTCTTTGAAAATCCACATTTTACATTTACGGCATTTGCCAGACGCTGTTATCCAGAGCGACTTAGTCTTTAGTTACAGGGACAGTCGCCCTGGAGACACGAGTCTTGCTCAAGGACACAATGGCAGAGAGGGGGAGAGAAAAAAAAAAACGTCCCTCTCCTCCTCTCTCTCTGTATTTCCTGTATACCCCTGTCTGATTTGGTGTAATTTTAAATCAAGTGAATGAATAAATAATTAAAAGGCTCAGATAACAAGAGGGGCATGTACTGTCAAGCCCCACTTGGCAAAGTAAAGGTGTCTGGCACATCAAGGCACCCAGCTTCACATTCTGCTTGCCAAGATGCCGGACACGACAGGTTAAAAAATAAATAAATAAATAAATAAATAAAAAGGATACAATGGCAGAAAGTGGGGGTTTGAACCTGCAACTTTGTGGTCCACCCCCGTGGTATCTGATTGGTATTCAAACATCTTGCTCCTATTTCAGCAAGTGGAGACACTGATTCAGATCTTGACACGTTAGAGAAGAGATCCTTTCTTTATGATCTGAATTTGATGAAGTGTAAAGTAAAGCGTAAGTGTGAAGCATGTGCCTGAACACACCACACCACACAGTGTGAACAGCACAAAATTGTTCTCTGCATTCACCACATTCACTAAGTGAAGCAGTGGGCAGCCAGGAACACAGCTCCGGGGGAGCAGTGTGTGCGCATGGGTAGTTTAGTGGTGCCACTTGCAGTCCTGGGATTCGAGCCCACAACCTTCCAACTGCAGGAGCAGATCTCTAACCATCAGGCCACCCAAGAGCTACTGTGTGTGCGTGTGTCTCACCTTGCACACACTTGGACAGGTCTCTGAGGTTGAAGACGTAGTGGGACTTGGCTGGAGTGGGTAGGAGGTCAACACTCATGCGGTGATAGATCTCTACAGCAGCATCCACTATACTGCCTGCAGCCTGCTTTACTGCAGCCGGGAAATCACCCAGAAAGCCACCCAGTACTGCCTACGGACAGGGGAAACACAGCACATACACAAATACACAAAATACTTACAGCCACATTCACATGCACTACCATTCAATAGGATGGAAATGCTATCTTCAACTACATAAAATTAATCTATTATAGAGGTATGCTCTAACACTTTATATATTTTGTTTAACTCTGTCCATACATAGATATCACCACCTTGTTGTAATACCTGTCCCTTCAAAGGGCCCTCTTCACCTCACGGACAATACATTCGTACAAGAAAGTTCGAATATAATTAACAAGCGGACTTGCTGTGAAATAATACATCAATTATGTGAATATACAATTAAAGTTTATCTTCGCTCCACCAAAAAAAGATGCAACATAATATAATATATATAATATATATAATATAATATATAATATATAGAATATAGAATAAAAATGGCAATTTGATTAAAAATGATATCAAATAATATGTTAAAAATAAACTGGAAGCCTCTCAGGGCCACAACATCTCAGCCCCAAACTGGTAGACCATGTTAATTTTGACTTGTAAACAGTAGCATATCCTGAGATGAACTTCCTGTCAGTTCATACACACAAACAACTAAAACCACACACACATGCAGGAAGTGTATATGATGAACAGGATTAAGAGGTCTGCAGTATACAGAACCATAGAATCATACAGTAACCACACTGTACAGAAGGACACCCTGAGACTGGGTTTTACATCTTACAGCTGTCCCAGCTGAGTTAGTGTGTGTAGGACCGTTTGATGTGTGTATGTGTGTGAAGAGAAGTGTTTGAACTTGTGTGTATTTAAAATGTCCCAGCTGAGGCCTTTGGCATGAAACTGTGAGTGTGAGTGTGTGTGTGTGTGTGTGTGTGTGTGTGTATGTGTGTGATTGCGTGCATATGACGAGAAGACTTTAAATATGTGTTTGAACATATTAGTGTATTTAAAATGTTACAACGGTCCCAGCTGAGGCCTTTGGCTTGAGAACTGTGTGTGTGTGTGTGTGTGTGTGTGTGTGTGTGTGTGTGTGTGTGTGTGTGTGTGTGTGTGTGTGTGTGTGTGTGTACCTTAAAGATCTGTTTAAGGCTGTACTCAGAGGGCGTGGGCAGGCAGAGCATGCTGAAGTGGCGGATGAAGCGAGGGGTCACTGGGTTTCGGCCTCCACCGGGGGGCGCACATGCTGCTGCTATAGTCATGTCCTACACACAGACACACACACACTCACACACACACACACACACACACACACACACACACACACAAAGCATTCACACTTATAATACTTAATGTATCAAATCAGTCATTACGTATACATCTAATACACAACCAGACAGTAAGTACTGCTGAGTGAGAATAAAAGAGAAGACGTGAAAAAGAAGAAAAAATAAATTGAGATGAGGGTAGGAAATGAGTACAAGAGAAAAGAGAAAGAAAAAGGACAGAGGACCAAAGGAAAGAGGTAAGGAGAACCAAACAGAGGAGAGGAGAAGAGAACAGAAGACTTACAAGACAAGATGAGAACAGAAGAGAAGACAGGAGAAGAGAAGGTGAGGGGAGGAGAATAGAGGAGCAGAGAGGAGATGAGACGAGACGAGAGGAGGGGAGGGGAAAAGGAAAGTATAGATAATAGGAGAGATAGAAGAAGACTGATTATGGACAAGAAGATATAAAGCCTGAGAGACAGAGAGAGAAATAGAGGGAGAGGAGAGGATTAATATGTCATTTATGAAACATCTATAAACTTTTTTGACACTTTGATCAATCTTATCGCCCTCTGACTGTAGCAAATGAATGTATTATTGATTAAAGTGCATTTGACACTACAGCAGGGAGGCAGGCTGATGAGATTAAGCATTAATTACTTTTTAAACAACAGGAAGATAAAAAATAAAAAAAACCTTGGCATATCAAAGGCAGTCATTTGCCACTCACCTATCACAAATCAATAATACATCATACCAGAGCCTTCAAAGGAAAAGGCTCATGGTGACTTTTCCTCCTTCTGTCTCTTCTCCACTGTCATACATGCCTGTTTTTTTGTGTTCCATAACTCATGCACTAGATTGATGGGCATCAGTTTGACTGCGCTCTCACTTTTTTCCTCTTTAACCTTGCCAAATGTGCTTTTCTCCTTGTAGCTTTGTTCAGTGTCCTCTTTTATCTGTGTGTGTATGTGTATGTGTGTGTGTATATATATGTGTGTGTGTGTGTGTGTGTGTGTGTGTGTGTGTGTGTTTCCATCTTTGTCTGAGAAAGAATAATGAATGGTTTGGGAGGGATCTGCATTTAAATGAAAGTGGTAACATTAAATGGTGCTTGGACTACATTGTATTTTACATTAGATTAAATGTTTCAGACAA
Organism: Brachyalestes nurse; assembly: GCA_037974405.1. Lineage (NCBI taxonomy): Eukaryota > Metazoa > Chordata > Actinopteri > Characiformes > Alestidae > Brachyalestes > Brachyalestes nurse. Next base: position 13,335 of record JBBPCY010040886.1, read on the forward strand.
CTTATCATTCTCTACACGGCCTTCTGAGAGACAGGCAAAGGAGGAGTGTGTGTTAATAAGGAGGAGTGTGTTAATAAGGAGGAGTGTGTGTTAATAAGGAGGAGTGTGTTAATAAGGAGGAGTGTGTTAATAAGGAGGAGTGTGTGTTAATAAGGAGGCGTGTGTGTTAATAAGGAGGCGTGTGTGTTAATAAGGAGGAGTGTGTGTTAATAAGGAGGAGTGTGTGTT
>JBBPCY010040895.1:0-13562 GCA_037974405.1 Brachyalestes nurse
GTCCCCTTCATTCTCTATCAACCCTCTTCACCCCCCATCACTCCTATGAACCTCAATCAACCCGCATCACAAAATATAAACCACTATCAACCCCCATTACTCCCTATCAATCCCCGTCATTCCCTATCAGTCCCTATCAACCATCACTCCCTATCAATCCCCATGGATCCCAATCAACCTCTTTTGCTCCATCACTCCCTATTAACCCCCATCCGTTACCTATAAATCCCTATAAATCCCTGTCAACCTATAATTTTCCCTACCAACCTCTACCAACCCCTGTCACTTCCTGCCGTTTGCTATCAACCCCTATCACTCCCCTATCAACTCTGTCACCTCAATCAACATATATTAACCTATGAGGCACTGTTTTATTCGGTATATTTCATATAAGGATCAGTAATTAATGCAGATTTAAATCATTTTTCACAGCCATGTGTTTTTGCTGTTTTTGATTATGTTGTTGTTTTCTTGGTCATGTTTAGTTTTGGATCAGCTGTGTACTCTCCTAATACGGGCATCCTCCTGAATAACGAGCTGGCGGATTTCTGTAACAGAGCTGATTCTGTTTCTGCAGGTGAGCAGCATCTGGTCAGACCAGCTCAACTCTGTTAAAGAAAAAAATTCACTACAATTCTAATGAACTTTCCCCCATTTTCCACCACTTTAACGATGAAACATTGTGTTCTGTAGGAGAACAGCCTCCGTCTTCTATGGCCCCCACCATCCTGCATTCGAGGGACCGAGAGAAGGTTCTGGTCATTGGGGGATCCGGGGGCAGCATGATCACCAGCGCCATGGCCCTGGTGAGCACCACCTACAGGACACCCTCCCAAAGAGCTTCATTAAGATTCATGTACTGAAGGACATTTATTATACATAAATGCCAATATCATAATTATTATTGTAGCTATTATTATTGTTATATTATTATTATTATTATTATTAGCAGTAGTAGTAGTAGTAGTAGTATCTGACTGCATTGTTACCGTCTCTTCAGGGGTCTGAAACTTCTGCCTGGTGCTGAATCTGTGATTCAGAACATGCTTTAGCAGTTACTCACATATAACATTCATTAAACGTGAGGTTTAAAATTCTTTATTAAACAGTAAACAGTGAAGTGACGTAAGGGAAATATTATATACAGTATGTTAACAGTGTTTTCTGATTTCCTACTAATAAACATCATTCAATGTAAAATCCACCACAGGGAGGCGCTGTGCGCTTATGTTCACAGTGAAAGTCTTTCAGACTATGGGGAGCACCTGAGGAGCATCTTCAAACAGTGATCTCCTGTGGAGTTAAAGCTGGATTTACATGAGTGAGGGCAGTTTTAGTGGAGATGTAACGTTACTGGAAGCCTGAGAAATACTGCATATATACATACACAGCACTGTGCAAAAGTCTTTAGCCACTCCCCAATTCTTTATATGTATCTACGTGTTGGTGCCTAAACACTGTTTTCTGATTGTCAAATTGTCTTATCTTTGGCATATTGATTAGATTAAATGAAAGTAATAACAAAGGTTTTATTGTAACAGTCTGCTGCAAAGTGCCTAAAGATTCAAGGTGCCTGGATAAAGGTGTTACAGCCACTCAGCATTCAGCACCACCAGTATACTGATCACCGCCTGGTCATCAAGTTAGATGTCCTTTGTTCTGCTTGAATGATTCCTGAATCAGACCAGATCAGATCATTGACCAGCTCCAGATGAGTGAAAGGAGTTTTAGACAATAAGCTTGTCTCTCATGCAGTCTTTTCACTTGGTAAAAGCTTTTAAAGGTAAAAAAAAAATCTAAAAGCACCTAAAATGTGGAAGTTAATAATTTGAACATTTAAGGTTTTTATATGTGGACTTGTCAGGTCTGTAAGAGGTTCAAAACATGTTCATGCTTATTTTTGTCTGTGCCTGCGACCATTACTGTGGTGTGTTAGGAACGCTCTGATGATATAAGTGAATGAAATATTGTTTTTCTTTCCTATTCTCCTCCAGTCCATCATGAACCACCTGTTCCTTGGGATGAGCCTGAAAGAAGCCATCGACAAAAAGGTGGTGTTTGTGGACGCCAAGAATTCTGTGAATTTTGAGCCCCAGTTCGACCAGGTACTTCCTTCACACTCTCCTACACTCTGACTTCATTGACCCCAATGACTTTACTGACTCTACCTATTGGGTGCAACATCACTGACAGACACACCTTTGAACCCCTACCACATACGTTTTTGCTGCCTTCTTGTGGCCAAGCTGCCCCTCTGCAGGTTTCTGACAGGATTAGCCATTCACAGAGTTAGCTCATCATTACAAATGAAATTTCCTTATTTATTTGAGTTAAAAAGGTCACACAGAACCAGGAGAACCCACACATGAACTTCATCATAGCTGCTGTGGACAGGAGGGATCGATCAGTAAGATGTTTCTGGGATATGGACTCTGGAAAGCTTCACAACTGTTTGAGGTTTCCTCCATTTGAGAACAAGACTCTCACTGAGGTTCACTGGAGCTATAGAAGTGGTTTTGTAACTCCAGTCCAGTCCACCAATCCCCTTCCTGAAGATCTACTCCCCTCCCATGTTTTGCATGTGACTGGTTTGAAGTCTAACAATATATACTGCAAGTGCAGTTTAAGTTTATGTATGAGTTTCATCAAAAGAACCCCCTTGCCTTTATCACAGCAGCACAGATTAACCACATCCTTTCCAGCAAGTTTCAGAAATTACTTGTGCCCAAACCCTCCCAGAACCTTTTCAAACAGCAAACAGTTCTATCTCAGGTGCTGGAGCTCTTTTAGAACTTGCGGGTCCAGATCATCCCCGCAGCTCAATGGGAGACAGATCTGGAGACTGTGGAGGCCAAGACATCATTGTCTAAACTTTCTGCTTCGCTATGGACTGACTATAATTTTGGCACAAAGTAAGGTTGGGATCATTATCCTGTTAAAGAAATACACTTTGATCAGTGATCCATAACCAGAAGGAACTGTGTGAATTTTTTCATGATCAACACAAAGTGCATGTCAGTCACTAAAGACGGACCTGATGTGTCTCTTCAAAAATAATAGTTGATGCCTTTGTGGTTAAATGTGTTTCTACAGACTATAAAACAGAAAACCAGTTAGTTACTCTTAAGCATTTCTAATTTATAATCAAAATTTGAAAGAGCAGTGTATCATTTATTTATTTATTGGGCCCAAACATCTGGCCTGTAGAGTAAACCAGCAGCCACAGTGGGCCTCTTTGGAAAAGAAACCCCAATTTATCCAGTTGTGTTCTGCTGTTGTATTTGTCCTGTAGGACCTCATTAAGGAGATGGCATCTCGATTTCACCATAAAATAGGAAACTGGTCTTTCTTCCTGAATGTGGTGAATGGTGTGGAGAGAAACTGCGGCTGCATCAGCGCCGTTTCTGATGCCAGGAAGAAGGGAGAAGCGGCCGGATACTAATCCCTCCATCAGCCCCATCTCACCCCCACATCGCCATACTGAGCCTGTACTGGAGGAAGCTGAAGGTCGACTGGACTCTCCTAAACAGCAGTTTCTGTTCAGGGATCATCAGCCTTCAGACCCTCATTCAACATCAAGGGGTGTTATATAGACTTTCCTATGCATATTTACTGTAACTGCTTTCAGACTGTCTCCAGATCAGGACCCTGAAGACCCACAAATATTTCTGAAGAAGTCTCAGGGTATCCAGTGCCTCACACTGATTTTAATCTCTGTTTCTTTCATCGAGAGCCCTTTACTCTCACAGGTTTCTGACAGAAGGTCACTTACCCAAAACAAACCTGTTATCATTTAAGGCATTTAGACAATATTTAGACAGACAGATCAGATAATCAACAGAGCAGTCAAGGGTTTAATACTGAATAAGTCAGAAAACAGAGTGGAACAGAGAGATGTTAAAACCAGGAGAAAAAGTCATATAAAACTGAAATCTAAAGTTTTAACCAAGTGTCTCTTTAGATTCATGGTCACCAGAGTTTGATTTAGATCTAGTGATCAATGGAGACAATGGATCTCGCTCTTTATGAGAAAATTTAATTTGCTGTCATGTTCAACTAACTGTAGTTGTATAGAAAGGATAGGGGACATGTCTCCAGTGTCCCTAGCATTCTTAGGATTCCCAGTGTTCCTAGTGTCCCCGGCAAAAATGACTCCCTCGATCCATTGTTTCCCATATTAAAGCCTAATCAGGTTTCATGCTCCAGCCTTCTTTTTTTGGCATTGTTTTAAGGACCTTTTGGATCCAGAGAGCTTCAATAACAGCTTTTAACTGCAGTCTGTAAAAGGAAAGTGTCCATCATGGACTCATGATGCTTCTCTTCAGACTGAGGAGGACTCTGATGACCCTCCTTCAAGCCAAGGGCAGTTTTTGGGATCATCTTTTTTCATCCACATATCAGTGCAACAGGCCAGTCCAACACTGCCACGGAACGCTCAGAACGCACAAACTGTGTCAGTTCTGCTGAAGTCCTGGAGTGAAGAATGTCACATATCGCAGGAAGTCGAAGCCTCAGGTCAACATGGACTAAAATGTGACATCAATTAGAATTTTAGAATTAGAATTTCCAGTAATCTTTTATACTTTTCAGAACGTTATCTTTTTTTTATGATTGTACTCTTTCATTATAAAACTGTATATCCAGTGATTGTGTTTAATTTTTTGTACCGTGCAGCTAATATTGACTGTAATAATGTGTATATTTATGATTTGATAAATCATAAATTACACTAATGTGATATAATCATGCACTGTTTGGACAGAATTTGTATTAAAATTTGTTTAAAAAACAAAACATGAAAAGGACACTAATTTCACTAAAGAGACACTACAACACACCAGAAGTGGAGTTGAAATTACACCGATCAGCCAAAACTTTCAAGCCTGTCTAATATTGTTCGGCTCCCTTGTTCCCTCAAATCAGCTCTGACCCGTCAAGGTCTGAACTCTGCAAGAACCTCTGAAGGTCAGTGGTTCTGCACCAGCGGATCCTTTGAAGTCCTGTAAACTGTGGGGTGGTTTCCACTAGTTTGTCCCACAGAAGCTCGATCAGATTGAGATCTGGGGACCTGGAGGCACCTTGAGCTCTTTGTGATGTTCCTGAAATGGTTCCACAACAGTGTTTGCAGTGTTGGAGGGATCATCCTGCTGAAAGAGGAACTGCCATTAGGAACAGCATCTCCATGAAGGGTGAACTTTGTCTGCAGTGTTTAGGTGTCAAAGTAACGTCCACATGAATGTAGGACCCAAAGATCACCCAGAGCATCACACTGCCTCTACAGCCTCGCCTTCTGCACACAGAGCATCCTGGTCCCACTCTTCTTCAGGTAAGACACACACATATCAGTGGTGGTTTCTATAAGACTATAGGTGAAACAATGTTTCACCAAGAAAAATAATAACAAAAATAACTATCACTTTTTTTTGGTGTGAAACCAAAAAATGCTCATAAAAATAAGGTTACTGTCCTAATTGCTCTCCTCAATAGCATTACAGTTGTATACAACTCTGGTCAAAAACGTGAAACAGCGCCACCCCAACTGCGGTGAAACAGAATTTCAGTGAAACATGTTTCACTGGTGCTTCGTTCATTTCAAAGTAAATCTCCTCAGACCCCGGCAGCTCGTGGATTTTCCAGGTTTTAATGGACTCTAATGGTAAATAAGACCTGTGAAACAAGTGTCTGCCTTCTGTGATAGGGTAGTTCTCCGCTTCAAAATGACTGACGTAACACTGTGGCCAATTACCGCCTTTATTTTACTGAGTACTGTACTGAGCTCTGACCTTGAGTGTGAGACTGAAGCTTCACACGTGTAACATATTATTTACTAGTATTTATTAATAATATTTCTTTTTATTTTATATTTTATTATTTGTCTTCGAGTGCACAGAAGGAAGGGCATTAGCTTGTTAGCTTAACCGCTTGCTAGCAATCCCCACCACCACCCAGCTAAGCTGGGCACTGGTGAAATCCTTGAAAAACAAATCCCTGCTGGTATGACACAGTGATTAAAAACTTCATCAAGAAGACCACTAGGGTAGAATTAATTTATAAGGTGAGAGGTTAGATATGCTTTCTTGGGATTTAGAAATATTAAGTATGTACTGTTAAAATAAACATTACTGTAACGTGTTATGTACATATGTACAATAAAACACTTTATATTTTGTAGTGATTTAACACTAACTGTGAGGAGATTGAGGGAGGAGCAGGAGAGAGAAGATACATCAGAATGTTAGGCAGCAAAAGCAGAACATGGAGATGAAGTAGGTACTTAGGGCAAGAAAATCAAGCTGCCCAGGGTCCGGCGAGGTTGTTTCGCGCCAGTGATGAAGGGTGGTTTGTTTCACCAAAAATATTGACCAGGAGCCGCCACTGACACACATACACACGGCCATCCACATGATGAAGAAGGAAACACGATACATTAGACCAGACCACCTTTTTCCATCACTCCATGGTCAAGTTCTAATGATTGTAGGAGATTTCAGTGGTGGACAGGGGTTGGTATAGGCCTGACCTGGCTGCAGCTATGCAGCCCCATATGCACTGTGTGTTTGACCCTTTTCTAGAGCAGCAGGAACTTTTTCAGCAGATCTTCTGTGGGATTAGACCAGATGGCCTGGTCTTTACTCCCCACGACCATCAAGGAACCTCCCAGGCACCCCGGACCCTATTACTGGTTGTCCAGTTCATCCTTCCTTTGGTAGGTTCTAACCACTCCTCACCCTCACAATTGGTTGTTCACTCACTGACTGACATAATGCACTTCAATATACCTCACCCCCAACTTTACTGTAATCAAATCATCAGTGGTCTTTGCCTGCAAGTATTGGGTTGATTGGTTTGTGTCTGTGTGAGTGTATGTTTGTGTGTGTTTTGAACATACAGCATTGTTTGTGTATAGTAAAGGCAAATGTGTCTGACTCACTCTGCTCGTCTGGCTGGTCGGTGGTGTGTTTCATGCAGTCGTGTGTGTGCGTTTGTCCCCCCTGAGAGCAGTTAGAGTCTGACTGACCTTTTCCTCCCAGCGTGAGCCCCTCGGCCCCCAGCAACTTCAGACGCCTCCGCCTAACACACAGACACACACACACACAATAACAAAATATCGACAAACCAGCGCAGACAGCGAGACGGAGCTTTTTCGGCACAGTCCTCTTCTTGCAGTCTGTCTCTGACACTCAAACACCAAACATAATCAATACTTTAAAGGAATAGTTTAAATTTAAATTCACCTGTCAACCCACAAACCTCAAAAACAGTCGCCAAGACATGTTTTGTGTCTGACACCCCTTTTTCTATAGTACATTAGCTAACAGATAAGATCCTGGTGGAGCACTTATTTAATCTCAATCTAGACTCTTCTATGAGCTCTCGGTTTTCTAGAGTGAGGGGCATGTGAACAACAAAATACTGATGAAAGTGGCTCTGGGTAATAGCATCTGCCCAATGCTGTAAATATAAATGTAACAAGTGTTTAGAGATCATAGTGTATGCAACAACATAAGAAAGCGGTGGCAGCTGCTGGGGAACTCTTGGTGAGATCCGTTCAAAGGGTAAACTAACTACACATCGTCACAGTTGAACAGTTTGTTTTATCTGGTCACCTCATGTTGCAATACCAACAATAACTCTTAGGTGTACTGTATAGTACTGTTAATGTCCTGAAAGATGAGTTTGGCTCTGCAGTTAATGTTTGCACCACAGTGACCCTAAAAGACCCTAAACCTGCTTTAGTATTAATGAAAAATAAATTGCCTCTCACAGTCATCTGAATTATTTGTCACATATATTTTATTTCAGGTGCAGCAAATCAAGAATAAAGAGCAGCAGCTGATTGTGCGCATGAATAAAACATTTTACAATTAATCTGAGAGGGAGAAACAATAAGTGCAGCCACACAATCCACTATTTAAATTACATTAACTCACTCGTCAAAATTTCGCTCTTCTTTTTTTGCCGGCAGCACCAGTTACGCATGGTGAACAGAACCGGCCCTGACCTCCTGTAACGTTCTTCCTGTCTTTTCCCTGTTTTTTGCCTTTTTGAAATGTTTTGTCTTCCCCTTGTTTTCTTGTCTATGCTGTTTACATTATCCATGTGTATCCATTTCACCTTCATGCTTTACAAACTGTCTGGAACTGTGGTAGAACACCAATGTTCCACTAGGTCCACACCTATAGATCAGTGGTCTCCAACTCCTGGTCATGGGCGTCACTGCCATTCACTTTGAGTGGGACGTGTCCCCCTCACATTTCAAAGTTATTTGTTTGGACCCCCCACATTTAACATAAATAATTAGTTTAACCGGCGCTGTTGAATCTTGAATCTTTCTCAAAATAATCCACTCCACTTAATCAATAAAGGAATACACACACCACTGGAAATCCGTGCAGCCTGTATGCACTGGCGATTCACTCTACTTGCATGCAGTGAATTGGATTTCCAGTGAGGTGTGTATTCTTCTATCGATTAAGTGGAGCGGATTCTTTCGTGAAAGATTCAAGATTCAACAGGGGTTTCCAAACACCCCCACCCCCTAAAAGGACAAGACTTTGCAGGCACGCAGCAACCCTGCCCCCACCCAAACCCCGCACCACCCTAAACCCCACCCCCACCCAAACCCCGCACCACCCTAAACCCGGCCCACGCCCAAACCCCGCCCCCACCATAAACCCCGCCCACGCCCAAACCCCGCCCCCACGCGTAGACTGATGTGTCCCCCTCACATTAAAAATGCTTCTGAGGCTCCTGGTCCTGGACTTCCACCCTCCTGAGAAATTTCATTTCAGCCACAATCTGAAACACCTGCTCCCGATAATGAACTACTTCAGACATCCCAGATTGGCTGGAGTATTAAGTAAGGTTAGGGGCCACATGTTAGATCCAAACACTGCAGTTGACCACTAATGCTGATTGGACAAGGATATTCAGACATGGGACAAACTATCTAGAACAGTCCCAGCTAGAGAAACACAGTGGTAGAACAGGACAAAAACTTTCCCACTATTTGCCTCTTATTTTCCTCTTTGTTTAATTCTCTGTCCATCATTAAATGGTTACGTTCTGAAACCTAATTTAAGGTGTACCAGAAACATTGAAAAGAGGCTGGTGAACAGAAAGCCCACACTTCTACACCGAGGTTCCACTAGTTCCACACTTATACATGGAGCTCCACTTGGTACACACTGCTTTAGCAAGGGTCCTCTAGATTTCCTCCATGAAGTTCAGTGTTTGAGTCTCAACTGCTGCTCACGTTTTACTGAAGTGTTTCCATTCAACTGGCATTTCTTCCTTGCATCAATCAGCCACAGATTTGGCCCGTAAAAAGTAACGTGATAAATATTGAATGACCTGCTTGTTTCCTCCAGCAGTTAATGACCGTACATATTAATTAGGCTTTTTTTTTGCTTTTACTGGTTCTCAGAAGGTGCTGTAGTTCTCAGAGTGTTTTATTTTAATCCAGGCGCTGGATACTTTGTCCTCGTTTATTCCATCTCCCACTTCAGCGGCCCTCAATAACAAATGCTGCTTGATGTGTGTGTGTGTGTGCTTGTGTGTGTGTGTGTGGCCTGCAGGCGAACAGTGTGTGGGCTCGTGGGGCTGCAGAGAGTGTGTATCTCAGTGTATTCCCTCATTAGCAGCCTGATTAAGTTCCTCTCCTGTGGGACACACTGAGCCTGGTCTCATCTTGTAACGACTGGGGAATCATCGTCAGATCACATTGACCACCGGACTCCCCCAAGGGCGCACACACAGACACACACACACACAGACACTCCAGGACCACCCAGATAAACAGCTTTGTAGCAGAGGTTCTGGGCAGCTGGTCTCTGAGGTGATAAGTGTCAATCAGCTGACCTTTAAAACTAAAGCTGAAGAAAAGGAGCTGTTAGGAGCCATTCTGTTATTTTCCATTTTATGGCCACTGTTAATCTCTCTAATAATTAAAACTAATAACAATTATACATACATACACACATGCCATTTCTTTATATTTTGTAATAAAATGAGACAATAGGTCAGTACAGTGATTTATTGCAACATGTATAAACACACATGTCTGCTAAATGCCATAAATGATGATAAATGATTACATGTGAATGCAGTATTAACAGTGGTTAGGGAGTTGCCCCTAAGATCAGAAGGAGCACACTTAGTTATTCTGGAAGACAATTTAATAGAACATTTTCATCAGGACAACATTGATAAATACCAATGTACGCATCTCATGTTCTGATCAATAAATGCTCGCACACACTTATTATAAATTATATAATGATTATAAATAAATACTGACTGATCTCACAGATTTGATCTCAGGTTATAAAATGCAGAGACATCTAACATCAGTCTGCCTGATTTGAATATTTAAATCTTTACTTTTTAAGTAAACTGAAGTGGCCCCTTATAGTCACGCGTGAACACAGCACGGCACAGCACACACCGTGAAGAATGTGAAATTTTTTCTTTGCGTTTAACCCATTTAACCCATTCATCAAGTGGGCTGGTGCCAACTGGTGTAACCCAGGGAGCAGTGTGTGGGGACGGTACCTCACTCAAGGGTTCCTCAGTAGTGCCACTAGCAGCCCTAGGATTCAAACCCTCTGAATTGCAGGGGAAACTCTCTAACCACCAGGTGGGAGACTGATCATAAAGCCTGTGCATCTGGATGCCTGTGCATCTGGACAAATGGACACCTGTACACCAGGATGCTTGTACACCTGCAGAGCCTGGTCTCATTCAAAGCTTGTGGACTGCTCTGCTCAGCAACTGCACAAACACAGTAGAGCAGAGACGGCGACGGAGGGACACACCACTAATGAAAGACTTATATAACACAAAATCACAGAACAATACAGAACCTGGAAGAGACTTTGTTGAGTTTCCGCTGTAATAAACAGAGAAAATAAAAAATTCTACAAACAAATGATGCTCACTTCAACACAGGAGGGAGGAGGTTAAAAACGCTGCACATTTTAGATTTTTCCAACCAGGACATCATTAACCTTCTTTACAACCGTCAGAAGTGAAGGTGTGTGTGTGATCAGGAGTGAAGGTGTGAGGTGTGGTCAGGTTTTCTAGAAGCTGAGATGTTTGGGTTCTGGATGTGGAAAAAAACTGATTTAGAGAAGGACAGTGTGAAGAACATTCCTCAGAACTGCAGGTATCAGAGAACTCGCTCCATGTGTGTGAGGGTTCTCCATAGTGCTGGAGGTGAAGGTGGGTGTTCTAGTAAGGGTCTAGTGAGATTCTATAGGAGATGAGCTCCTCATTGATACAACACAGGACTATGGAAAGAGTGGGCAGAGCTTAGCCTTGTTTAAAGGTGGTCTGTTCTGAAGAACACACACATACACACACATTTTTGCTCAGTTCAGATGTTTTATGACCTTGTTTTAAGAGAAAACCTTAGGAGATGCAGTTTATGAAGAAAATTATTGCTTCAAATAGACCACAATTATTGTAATTTCTTCCCTTAAAACTGATTTTATTCACTTTCATCCAATGCCCCGCAGCAGCTGGATTAGGCCATCAGTGTGGAACATTAAACGTCCTTTGGTTTAAATGTTCCTGGATCTCTGAGCACAGATCTGAGGAGACGTTTCACATTCTGATAAAGACATTTTCACAATTTCGCCTCATTAAATTTAGTTACAGGGCACCACTGTACTTCTGGTTCTGCTGGAGGTCTGGAGAACTTTGGTGGTTCTGCTGAAGTTCTTCATTCTGGTATTGAGGTCGCTCTAGTCTGGAGGTGTTGTGGGATTTTGTTTTGAGAAAAACGTCTTTGACTACTGAGGGGTAAAAGGAGGCCGAGTGTGTCTTCAGATTTACAGAAGCCTTTGAAGATGATCTAAAAATATAAACACAGAAGATTCGGGTTCCTCAGCTCCCCCAGCAGCTCCAAAATTAGATCTGAGTGTGGACCGGAGAGGAGAATGAAACAGAGATTTCAGCTGATTCCACGACGTCTGGAGCTTAAAGGAGCCGTCCAGAAAAAAATACTGTCCAAATGCAGCCGGTCACTCTGGATGTCTGCTGGATGTTTGGAGCGACGAGGCTAATTTAACTAACAAGTAATGAAGCTGAGACCCACCAGCACAGAGTTTCACAACAACAGAGTACCAGAAACAAACTCATACAGGCCTCCCACATCTCTCCCACCCCCACTTCTTCCAAACAACCTCCCAACCCCCACCAACCAAAACTTGTAGGCAAACTGAAAAAAGCAGTGAAAACACTGAGCCTGTCATTATTCCCAAAACAAAGTGACTGTAAAAAATTACACATCTTCAATTTTAATTTTCTACTACATTTTAGTTTACGATTATTTTGTTTAACATAAACGAAGGTGTACAGGTTTTTGCACAGGTCCGTATTTTATGTTTTTACGTAAATTCAGTAAAACAACAGTAGTGTGAAATGTACAGGAGTTTGTCTCTAAATCAGTCATTATGAGCATAGAATCTGAATACCAGATTCAAGATTCAACATTCAAGAGTTCTGTGGGTGAAAACACTCTGATGTGTCACTGAAGAAAGAGTGTGTACAGTGTGTATGTTTGGTGTGTGTGAGGTGTGTGTATTCTGGGACAGCCTGTTCTGTCTCCTGACTGGCTGCCTCCTGGGGGGGTCAGAGGGAAGCTCAGTGCTCAGAGAGACCACAGTTTTTCACCAGTCGAGGAGGTCAGTATCCTGCAGCATAGCCTCCCTTCCGGGGGTCTGACTGCGCCTCCAGCTGATCTCCTTGTCTCCGGATGGCCTGGACCACGGCGCCGGTCGATGTCAGCTGCTCAATTACATGGTTCTTCTGGACCAGACCATCTATTACAGCCTGCAGAAGGGCACAGACAGAGGCAGTAATGAATCCAATCAAGTCTTCGCAGTAATGTTACAACAATGTTGTGGCATTCCGTGAGCAGAACATTACTTTCACTGTCATTGTGCACCATCCAAACAATATTGCTGGACACTGGACATTCAGAAGACGCTATAAAACTTTTACTCTGACTGTTCAGAAGACATCCTGTCAATATATATATGTGTGTGTGTGTGTGTGTGTGTATGTGTGTGTTTGTGTGTGTGTGTGTGTGTGTATGTGTGTATGTGTGACTAATACAGAAGTCATTCCACCTACCATATCGAAGCCAGGCTCCACCACTGTGACATTTGGGCTGAGCTGGTTGTGAACTCTGGGTTCCTCCACTGCTTTCTTCAGATCATAGTTGAACATCAGAGAGCCCAGGATGACCTAACCATCACAGCATGTCCATTACTGTTTATGAAAAATTTTGTTCTAAACAGAATAACAATAACTATTGAGGAGGTGAATATTTTGGATCAGGTGAGTTCATCGAGCAGAACTGGGGTCCATCCAACCCAACGCTTATAGCACGCTTGCCACTAGCGTGTTGGAGGCAGTTGGAAAACGCAATTTTTGTGTTTGGATATATATATATATATATATATATATTCACGCATTCAGAAAATATGACCATATAACCCCAATATTATCATCCCTGCACTGGCTGCCTGTTCAGTTTAGAATTAATTACAAAA
>JBBPCY010041005.1:0-13558 GCA_037974405.1 Brachyalestes nurse
ACACCAGCAACATGTTAAAACATTGGAGGTCTCAACACAGCATTAAAATTCAAGAATGCCATGTGTTCGATTCTCCAAAGTTTCTTAAGGTAACAGGCTCGCTGTAACACTGTTTAGGAATCGATAGTGGAATCAATAAGTAATCGGATCAATAAAAAGAATCGGTATCGGCATTGACATCAATAATTTCTTAACGATTCCCATCCCTCGTCCTGAGTCACATTAAGATTGTAGATCTGAGGGTTGGGGGCCTGAAGAAATCTACAATTCTGGAATCTTGCAGTTTTTGTGGTTTTGGAGGGCAGAGCTGAAGGTTGAAACAAAAGAAACAAATCCTGATTGGTTCAAATTATCTTGCAGTACAGCTTTTGCTGTTAAGTGAATCCACTGAAGATGGCAGGATCAACTGATAAAATATGTGATGTCAAATAAGGTATTAGATTACCTTGTTCTGATGAGACTACACCCATTGAATGAAGAGAGAGACACAGTAAAGAAATGGTCAGCAAGAGAAAGTCAATGATCAGATGAGAAAGCAGAGTTTCCTGCACAAACATATACAGGCAGAACACAACTTAAGCACTGAAAGTGGCATCTTGAAAAATTGTGCTGGTTTTGAAACAAGACCACATCAAAATAAAAATGGCAAACTCCATTAATCAGCACATGACAAGCCACAGGTTTTTTATTTTATCATTAGGAACATAAAGGGACATTTTATTTCAGTACGTTGATTAATTTTGATTATTTTTTTATTATAAAGGTACTATTCAGATAGGGTTTGTTTCACATGATGAAGTGAGGTAATTTTGCCACAGGACATCTGTAATGTCCATGACTGATTTGCACTGGATATGAAATCTCAGTATAATGACTGCTTGATTCACACATTACTGACACAACAAAAATGTTTTTATGCCCTATGTTTGGCTGCTCACAGGAGGAAAATATGCATTAACATTGGTGTTATGATTAGACAGTCAATTTACAGCAAAAACTCACTGATAATGTATAAAATAAAAAATATTTGTCATTTTACATTTTTAGGCATTTAGGCATTTTAGGCATCATTTATCAAGGTAGGACAAAACATATCCACTTGATTTTGGTCACAGAGAACATAAGAACAGGCTTTACTATTAAAAGCCTCCATAATTAAGAAGAAAAACACAAATGATGTAAACATTCTTGGAATATTTTTCTGGATACTAATATAATCTGGAATTACAATTCGTTTTAGGCCTGTGTGTGTTTAGTCAGTGGGGTGTGGACAGCACCATTGGCTCTAGGCCTCGTCACTGCTTTTTTTTTTTTTGGCCAACTGAACAAGCTGAATCAGCATTGACAGTCTGCCATGAGAGAACACAAGCAAGAAGAGAAACGGAAGCGAAAATGTGGGCAACACAAAAAAACAGCACTCCTAAAACAGGACACACAAAGGAGTCTCAATTTTCAGCGGCAGTGCAAAAAGCAATATTTTGTCACTAAAGAGGGGTGTTTTAAACATTGATGTTCAAATGCATAAATGTTTATATGAAAAATACGCAACATTATTTTATTTCACAGATTCATATGCATTCATTTTTGTGAAAATTATTTAACACAAGAACCAAGTTAAAACTAAATACAGGCAGGTTATAAATCAGTCAGAGAGCTGTTCCCTGTAATTACAGTCATGTGGAAAAATTAGGACACCCTATGAAAGCCTGTGTGCTTTTATAACCTTCTTGGACATATGGATATTTAATCTTAATTGTAACAATACTGGGAGATTCAAGTAATACACAGGGTTCCCATACCATGGTTAACGTCAAATTCAAGCACCTTTCAAGGACTTTCCAGGACCAATATTCTCAAATTCAAGGACCACACACGGCAGCATTTACCTACTACTACCGCTGAATATGTTATCAATTAACAATTTTAGATGTTAGCCTGTGAATGGCATAGAAATTGTTGGGACAAAGTCAAAAGTGGACTGAATGTATAGTCTACATTCATGTCAACAATATTCATAGCGTACATTCATATACACAATGCATGAATATGTCCACGGTACATACATTAAGGATATACCCCTTTTCTTGAGGTTGACTACCGAGTCTCGTAGCTGTGGCCTAAAGAAATGTTTAAATGGGCCTGCCGCCAAGAAGCACCCTAGAAACTCCTAAACCATAGCAACTGCCTTTCATGCCTTAGCAATCACCCAGAAACAACTCTGTCCCAATACTTTTGGCCATATAGTTTTGCATGACACCTGTGTCCCATTACGTTTGGCCATATAGTTTAGTTTAAACAGGTGTGTCCCACTACTTTTGACCATATAGTTCAGTTTAAACAGATGTCTGTGGGGGTGTAACTCATATGAAGTTTCATAAGGTTTGGTCACCGTATGGAGCTTGAAAGTTTCTTCTTCTGAAACTGCATTCATTTCAATGGGATAAAAAATGAATGGAAGTGAATGTGGGGGGAAAAGGGATGAGCGAAGGACAAGGAAAAGACAAGTGCAGGTCATCACCGACCGCGTTTGTGTGTTGGGGAAGTTGGCCCAATGTATCACATGAAGTTTGGTGGGTTTCAGACAAAGCGTGTCCGAGCACGACTATCTGAAAGTTGAGCCCTATTCATTCCCTATGGGAATGTTTCACTGGAAAAACGGGAATAACGAACGAACGACAAGACACAGCATAAAGCTGTGAACAAGCACGCTTTTCCGGATCGGTCCCGATGTGTCAGAATTGGAACGGTGTCTCTATCTCAAAAGCCCTGGGAGGAGTAGCGGGCCAAAAAACGGGTGAATGGAATAAAAATAAGGACGATAATAAAACTTAAGAACAATAGTGTGCTCGGTCTGCAAGCGGCTAGGCACGCGTTATGTTGAGTACATACAGAAAACAAGAATGAAGTGCCAAAAATCTACAGAACAACAACAGAACAACAAACTTTCGCAAATTAAAAGTCGACATAGGCATATTTAAAATGTTTGTGATGGCAAAATAATAACACGTTGACAGCGGTCGTCATTTATGAAATTTCAATTCCCAAAAATGTTCAAGGACTTTCAAAAAACTTTCCAGGACCTTGAATTTATTTGTTCAGATTCACAAACTTTCAAGGATTTCAAGGACCCATGGGAACCGTGAATACAGTAATCCCACCCTTTACGCGGGGGTTACCCGTGTATAGTGAAAAACCGCATTGTGTTTTGGTAAAAAAACAAAAAAAATTTAATGTAAACCCTAAATATGCCCCCAATGGTCCCAGAACACTTTAATTTCATTTTAAACTCAGTATAAGGCATTATCCTTAAAGAAAATGTAAAGGTAAACCCGTATTCGCCTCTTATAATTTAAATTCCCAGCCGAGACATGCAACTCTGAAGGTCACTGGTCAAAAGTTTTGGGACACCATGTTTTCTAGGAATAACCCCTGATCTACTTGGGCTGAAAATGCAAGACCATCTGAAAGAAAATTAAAGCTGAGGCAGAACTGGACCCTGCAACATGAAAATGACCCGATACATACCAGTAAATCCACCAAGGACAGGCTGAAAACTAAGAAATGGAGAATCCTGGAATGGCCAAGTCAAAGCCCAGATCTTAATTAGATGCTGTAAGGTGAGTTGAAACGTGCTGTACACGCAAGAAACCCCTCAAACATCTCATAGCTAAAAGAATTCTGCATTGAGGAAGGGGAGGCAAAAGGCTGATGTCAGAGACTGGTAGATGGCTACAAGAAGCATCTAACTGCACTTATTTCAGTCAAAGGAGGTAACACTAGCTATTAGGGGATAGGATATACTAACTTATTTGGAATACACATTTTTGTTTATCTGTTGTTTAATGAATACAACAAGCTTCATTTTTGTTGCTTCCCTGCAATTAAATTACTTTCTTTTCCAGAGATAAATAAAAACAAGATCATACATCAATATCTAAACATTTCTTAATCAAGAAATGAATGTTTAATGAGGTGTCCTAATTTTTTTCCCATGACTGTTTGTGTATCTCAGCAGCAAACAAAAGACAACAGTGAGCTGACAGACGGGATATCAACAGTCAGACAAAGTCTACACTAATTCTTCAACATGTCTTGGTCTGTACTGGCCTTATAGCAGGTAAAAATAGTTTACATTTTTACTGACGGACCCGGAACCATGAGGCAAATAAAAACTACTGACAGGGTAGTTTTAAAACCACTGATAACATTACTCCACCTCCTCATGTGAAAGTAATCTGCTCAAATAGTTATTTAAGGTTGATCATTTTAAACTGATTTATGTTGTAATAACTTTTTTATTCTACCTCGAACAATTTAGCTTAACAAAACTTGTTTACATGGAGCAACTTGTTTCAAAGCTTCAACTCTCATTCAGGAAATCTATTATACTTTACATATATAAAAACCTATAAATCGCAATCAGGCTGCTCTACAAATATAATTCACCATGTTAGTGAAAACTGTATCATTATGCTCACATGGACCCAAATCTTTTAGGGCAAAATTCAGAACATTTTCAAATGTAATCTTTAGAATCAGAGAAATTATTAGCTTATGTCACTTAAGCACAAGCCTTACCTCTCTTGGCATAGTTCAGGTCCACATCTTTAAAATGCACCACCACAACATCGGAGGACTTAAATATGATGCTCTCCACTATGTCCTCACGGCGAGGACCCACACTGGCCTCAGGGCTCTTCCTATGAGCCGCATCCAGGACGAGATCACACTGTGGATAAGTACACAGAGATTATTACATTCATCAATTCTAAGAGTGAGTCTATTATTTTATTCTGAGTATTAATCATAAAATTAATATAATTATTGATATGGAAATGTGCTCATATTAAGACATTAGGGATGCACAATGATAGCCAAATCATACTGGTATCATCAGAAATTATATGGACACTTGAAATTGGTATTTCATTTACCACATACAGGGAGAGCAGAATGCTTATGTAACATTGGGTTATTATGCCAGAATATCTGCATATTATTAATTTAATCAGAATAGTAAAGCCCAATAAACCACAAAATTTTAGGAAATATGTAACAAAACTGACAGATATGTATATGATGTCAAACAACATCTGCCCAGAGCTCCCAAATGTGTGCATCCCTAACAGACACTAAGCATTTTACATTATGGCAATCATTTTTTCTGTACCTCAGGGCCATATGTTTTGAAGACACCCTCATAAATCACACCATTTTTTACTTTAAGTTCACATTTGGTTCCCTGTCAGAAATAAACACATGTGAAGAAAAAAAGATCATTTTCCTTAATAAACAGTTAAATAATAGATAAAGATTATAACTCTCTAGTGCTTAATAGCTACAATTAATTTCATTCTGGAAAATCAAACTAGTGAAACAGAGACAGAGGTCTGAATGTACCACTACTGAAGTCAAGACATGAACCATCCTCATGTTTGCATAAACTCCACTGAAGGCCACCTAAAAGACAGAGGACAGTACAGTCATTGTTTAGTCAAGGGAAAAATGAACAAAATATATTTAGTTTGAATTGACTGCATATCTTGTGACAGAAACTGAGACTTACTGCAGTGGATGGTACTTTGGCACTGTTGCGTCCCCTGTAGAAAACAGAAGCAAAAACTAGACCATAAGGACAATTGTCATAAAATGAGCACAGCAGAAAGAATTTCAGTGTCTGCCTCCTACAGCAAACATGGCCATAAAACCTTGCCATAGTCTATTTCGTCTTCCACCTCTATTTATGGACTCCCACAAATGTGAAAGCTGAAGCTTATGTCAAGACAAATACTGCCTCTACAAATATCTAAGGCCAAATGGCAAATTGTTTTTAAACTGAAATTGCAAATTAAAAGAGTGCAATTTTTGTACAGTTTTGTTTAAAGCCTACAGGCTTAAATGAAAGAATCTGAACATACAAAACATGGACCTTTTGATCAGTAGTTGCTTTCGACCAACACTTATACATACAACATACAACACAACTGCCTGTCTGATATACTATGATCAGCACTTGAGTATGAAACAAGAAAAAATTGAAACCCAAAAAAATACCCCAAAACATCTAGACTACTATTTATAAGAAATAATCACAGTAGTCACAATAACGGCCCTTAAATTTGTATTAAGATACACAGCCTCTCAAACAGGTTGACAGGTGTCAACACTTTTGTTGACATAACGATCAATTATTTAAGCAGAAAAGCAGCACACTGTAAACATACTGGAGTGAAAATTATTTAACGTTCACAATAACGGCTATACAAGGGACTCCTGAATGATCATGCAGTTTAAGTCTATAAAAGTCCATCCCTACTGATTTTATTCTAATTTTGAGGGTACCACTACAATTTGAGTCATTGTTTCAAAAAGCATGGCTTGATATTACATTGGCTGAAACACCTTAATTCATTAGGTCTTCTGCAAAAGCTGCTCGGACTAGGGTTGCTGCCTCATCTTCGTAAAAAATGCCTTAAGTCTGCTAGTGGCTTCACATTTTACTAAATTCAGTGGAGGGGTAGTTATGCTCAGATTTCAATTTAAAAGAGATGGAGGTCAGTTCAGATAGCTTTTACAGCTATAGAGGTTATTGTGCATCAGTACTGCCTAAACATGTCCGTAACAGTGCACCTTTAAAAAAAAGTATGGAAGAGATGTTCGAAGAATTCAAGTTTTGTTACAAAATGCTGTTTATCCATTTTTAATAGTGAATATAAAGAGGTAACTTAGTTGACATTTTCCATTTAAAATCGGATTCCTAAAAGTGTGTCGGGAGATGAAATAATAAACAAACCCAAACTACCTTGTGGAACAACGCAATACTTGGCGCTGTTATCGCATGCGCAACACGCATGAAAAGCCCCTTTCAGACAACAGTGAGGGATGCAGCAGCAGCACCACCAGCAATTGTGGTAGTGGTACAGGCTGCTATGCCGCCGTCCCTTTCTGTCTAAACCGATTTCTACTTTTTAAGTTATATTATACTCCCAACCACAGTCACAAGTGGATCTGTGCATTTCTAGTAAGGTCGAGTCGAGTTTCCCGTGGAGCCTTTACACGTATGTTAAAGGTTCTGTTGTTTTTTTCCTGATAAAGCGCCCGTGACCAAGCTTTCATTAAGGTTTACGTTCCTCTAACCGTGCGGCCCGAAGGTGACGCACGCTTCTTACGTTTAGGCTCTCTTGTGCTCGCGCACCGGTTGCAACGTTACTGGACGTGTCAGTTTCGCTTCAACTTGTCCAACATCACAGACTTTCCCATGCGAATCTACCTACAACAGCAAACTTCGCAACTTCAAAATGATTCTCCTGTCAAAAAACGCATTCGCTGGTTGCTAATAGATTGGGGCAATGGTACCGGTAACTGCTACCAAATAGCTAGCTGGGTTCACACAATCTAGATCTGTTGCCTAGATAATGTATGATCTGCTCGTACACACACAGCGCATGTGTATAATCCTTCATCACATTCTCATAAGTGCTGAAGAAATGCATCCCTGAGAAGGACGGCACTTAATAAACGAGACTAATCATTGCAGTAAATTATATTAGGCTTAAGTTAGCTGATTATCTTCGCACACTCATCAAGGTTAGCCTACTAATCTGGCTCAGTTTCGTAAGAAAAACGCTAGTTAGCAGTGACAGGCTACACTGTGCTCATTTGACACCAGTAAACGTAAGAAAAAGTCATGGATAACAAAACATGCGAATGGCGAAACATAATTTGCAGGTTATACTCCAAAGCAATGAAAATGGTCATGCTCATCTATCCAACGTGCTACAAGAAGTCAGTCAAACCTGCAGATAAAGGACACATACACAGGGCAAATATGTTCGTTTTCCGATTCAGCGAAATACTGGTAATGACCACTTGACCTGTCCAGCCACAGTAGTTGTAGCACCATTTTGCGAACAAACGTGTGAATCCCAATTCTCACCAAACCTGGCCTAACTAGGAGGAAGAATCCCGTCCCCTCTCCGGACTAGCTTGGCCTAACTCCGTTAGCTAACAGTAGCGTTCTGCCTGACAGCAAAAATGATGTACTATTTCAGTTTTAAAGACACGATGAGCACGTGCCCTGTACAATTATTTTAAGCGGTCAAGTGGGAAAACAAGCATGTCCGATCAGCTTTGCTGTGAACCCACCTGCCCAAATTCTGTCTTCCGGTGGCTCCTCCGCAACCTCCGGCGACAGAGGCCGCGGCCGCCCCGCCGCTGCTCCCGCCGGGTTTGCGATTACCACCGGCCTGTTTCATTGACATGGTTATCCCATAAACAACAACTCTGAACAGCGTGTTCTAGCCGTTTAGAAAATACGTCCTAAACACTGTCGACGACACACTTTCCAGCGCGATCTTACAGAAGCTCACCGATTGACAGCTAACGTTAGCGTGTTAGCTGCGCTGAGCCCTGCTACTTGGTAAACCAGCTAGCTTGATTCTCTTTTCCTCCTTAAAACATAAATACTGGATTTGTTTGAAGGACAACACGCAGAATGTCCATATATATACTGTGTCCACAGATGTAGGAATAAGAATTCGTTTTAGTCCTTTTTCGTTTCAATTTATAGCCAGTTCACACGGGATCTTCGTAGTCGTCAAAGACCTAAACAGTATGAAAAGACATAAAATGTAGCGGAAGGATATATACGCACAACGCCGTCGTGCATTTGTTTTTTTTATTGCGTTCCTCTTGACATTGAAGAAAAAAAACACGAATTAGCGAATTTCTCGCCCAAGACGCACGCCATGGACAACTTTGCCAAATGTACTGTCTTTTCGGAGTTTTGCGATTTGTGGGACAGAGCACAGCGCACTATATACAGGAAGTCGAAAGATCACCGTGGGAGCGGAGTGGTAGTGCTCAGGCGGCCACGTGAGCTCACCCGGCTTCTCACTGAGTGCCTCGCACATACAGTGATTAAAGCAACGCGTGTCGTCTGTGCAGCTTCATTCAGCGTACATGGCGAAAAACACGAGAGGCCAAAACGCATAGAAAAACCTGCGTTTTCAGAAATAACTTTGTACGTGGCCATGGCCCCAGTATGCATGAATGAAGACTGTTTACTGGTGTAATGTCAACGACATTCTCTAGCTTCTCTATAGCTCAACTACACAACCAGACATGCCAATATGTGCTTTACTGTTAAGGTTACAATAAGAACATTAATGAACATTTTAGGGTCTTTACCAAAGTCATGCTTTTTTGTTCACTCCAGTCAAATTATTAACAGATATGGATTTATATAATAGGTTTAATACATGCTAAAAGAAACATGCTTAATATGCCAAGGAAATAAGTCACTTTAAATAAATGAAATATACTGCATGTTTAAGTGATTGATTTTTTTCAGGAAAAATCATCTTTTTTTTTGCCAGTTTTGTGATTTACAAACTGAAAAAGGCTTATCAGGCTCCTTATGGCTTCAGGTTCTAAGCCACTACTTACAGCAATAACTGGTCCTGGTTACAAATGCAACCAGTCACATGGTCAGTGTTAGAGTTGGTTTTCGCTGCTTATTTGTAGATGTTCTGCTATCTATTTAGAATCATATTTAGTTAATCACAATTTGACATTAATATCTGTAAGTCATACAATTCACCATAAATAGCTCACATACTCAATGTTGTGACAAGGAATTCCTTTAATACAAATATTTCAGCAGGATCAGGACATTTCAAAGAAAAAAAAATACTGTCTGAGGTACAAGTCTTCCATCATGAAATGACAATGCTAAGTGCTTATGTGCCACATCAGAAAATGGTAAAATAGAATAGAAAATCATTTAAATAAATACAATAAAAACAAAAGTGGAAGCTCTGGTAATAAATGAGTCTCTTAGGTAGCGAGGCAAAAGTTTGTCTTGGTAGAGCCACAAGCCCTTTTCTGACTGATTTCACAAAGACAAAATATTGCCATGCTAAGACAACAGCTGCTAGAAAAAGCATCTACCTCTGTAACTTGCTTTGTGAGTTTGTCATAGTTTGAGAAGGGCTGAGCATAAGGCAACATGACTCAGCGGTTATGCCCATCATGCAGAGAACCTCGTCTTCAAAAGAAGTGTCCCCAGATGTGTTGCTACATTAAAAAAAAAAGGTCAGTTTTTCAGTCATGTCTTACAGAGAGCAACCAGTGAACACTCAGGGGAGGCTGAGCCTCTTGTGTGACTTGTGAGCTATTCCAGCCTTTGATTCTGTGGAACTGTTTTTGAACTATTTAAGTTGTACCTAAGTTTGTCCAGTTTGTCCGCCATGGTTCATGACTTTGAATGCCTTCTGTCAGGTATGGTTCAGTATGGAGAATCCTCCATACTGAACCATACCTGACAGAAGGCATTCAAAGTCATGAAGCATTGTAGTCCCTGGCTAATAATGGTTGCAATAGAAAACTTGATATTGTCCCAATAACACAAGGGAGGTGCTGAATCTTGATAACTAGTTATTGGATTATTTGTTGCTATGGCAGCCCTGAGCAAAAAAAATAATCAATTTAGGAGATACTACCTTAGTGATAATCAGCAATGATAACACCTCTAGGCCTTCTTTTCCAAAGCAGATCACACAGAACTGCTGCATATCAGTAGTTCTCAGTCATGCTGCTGGAGTAATATTACCTCTGCTTAGTTGCCTCTGCTTAGCAGACGCACCCCCGGAAGGGACTGAGAAACCATACAAGTTATAACTATATGCGCCCCATCTTATAGTGTGTTCAGACAAATTTACCACTATTTACCATAACCACCATGAACAACTCCTTGTAAGTCACTTAATTAGATTCTTACTAACAATTACACCTACAAGAGTGTGAGTTGCTTTGATCTGTTTGAACATGCTGTATTGAGATTTTTTTAAAAAACCCTGATAATGGTAAACAAGGCCCTAGGTGATCACTGCTCTTGCACAATAAGGAGGAACTACTTCCCTGAAGAAAATCAAAATTGGAGCAGTGCGTCTTTTCCAGGCACGCATACACACACAGAGGAAGGCTGTAGTTTTGCTGAGACATAATTCATCAGCTGTTTTCTCCAATCTGCTGAGACTATGAATTTGTCAACTAAAGGAAGCTGTTTTCGTAATAAAGCAAAAAAAGTTAATGAATATAGATATAATGACAACCCTGCTTTAACTGGTAAGAAATGGTTAAATAAAAGAGTTATTTCATATCCCATCTGAAAAACATATTTTAGTTTACAATTTGTCATTCAGTCAGCTCAGTAGTGAGATAAAAGCAAACAGAGAAAATTAGAAAAGGATGGGATTTATTCATTTGCGTTTTATTTCACAGTCCTGTTACAACTATATTCTGATATGAAATGATATGTATTTGCAGTTCTGAAGCCTTATGATGAAATTCTTCAGCAACCTCTTGAGGGAATATAATCACTATTAGTTTCCATTGCAGTTAGGATCTAGATGAAATATACATGAAAACCATTCAATATACATTCAACCACCATACCCTTCAGAAGCCACATTTGTTTCTGTAGATGAATGTTTTGCTGTATATCTGCATTCTTCATTTCTCTTTTTAATAAATAGACTTGCAGGCATTGTTAAAAGAAAAAAAAAGTAAAAACAAAAGATAAAAATATCTCCTCAAGTAATCATCATATAGGGCTCCCTTCCTTCTCAGCTGGTGCTGAAACTGAATTCTATTATTTTTCTTGGAAAAACAAAAATATGCTTTTAAATGTGTGTCATCTGTAGAAAAAGGTAATTGTACCAACAAAGTGTTGGTCATATCGACAGCTGTACAACAGGCTTGTGAGTGTATACATGGAGGAAGAAAAAGCATGCGCTTCAGTTTACATAAAAATTAGTCTTTACAGTTATTTGCTTAAGAACAGATATAATAAACAGTACAAAAGGAAATAGAAATGCAGCACTTGCTACTGGGAGTCTTCTAAATTAGTTTTTTCTTCAATGGCCTGTTTCACAATCTCTGCCAATTTCAAACGATCCACTTTGTCTGAGAAAGCCCGACCTGAGAGGAGAGGAACAAAATCAAAAATTAACATAGGGAGGAAAAAAGGTCAAATACAAAGACTGACCAGTGAAGCTGGTTATTTGTGCAAATTTTATCAGCACATATGAAAACCAAAAAGTGTTATGTGTAAAATGTATGATGGTCAACACTGCACTGTTTTACAGCCTATAATAAATTAGGAGCAGCCCAAACCAGTTGGTTTACTTTTGCAGAAAGAAAGGTTTATTTAAATGGTACTAATGTACCATTGGGAAATGTTTTCCCAGGCACCTGCCAAGGTCTTAAATGGACAGTGGAAAGTTATTAATTTTTCTAAACCACTCAATGGCCCAGGCTGTGATTAGGCTGAAAAACTGAATATTCCTTTAACTGGGTCAAGACACTTACCATCCCAGCTCAGCCCTTGCAATCCATCACGAAGCAACTTGCAATCCCTGTTGAAACGCCACGCTTCATACATCACCTCATTGAGCTTTTCATCCTCGTTTTCACCTTTGAACATCATGGCCAAAATGAACATGCATACAACAATGCACATTCCTACAGTAAGTGTATGCTTTGCCATTTTGCTTACCAGCCTGTGGCAAGATGCACTGTGCAATAACATCCCTCAGTTTTTCCAGAGCCACATTGGAATCCTCTGCTCCATTTTCAGGATCATTGATGAAGAAGCCATCTTTAGGCTTTGTACTACATGGACCAAAAAATTTGGGTCAAAGTTACAGCAGTAAACAAGCACATGCCATACAGTTTCTAGTATGTACATCAATGTTCTGGTGGTAATGAAATCAGTGAAGTGTGTTAAGTTCAGTTTAACAAATAGTGTCAGTATACTAGAAATATTTGATATCTCATTACTTGATACAGGAGTGTTGATTAATTACACCTCTTTATTATCTTAATTTAGGCAGTATTTAAATAGTGATAAGCAAACACATTCTGCTTTATTAAGGTAAAAAGACAGAGTGACAAACCCGAGCAACCCCAGCTTCCTTTTCCTCAGAATAGGGTTGTTAACAGAGCTGAGCGGTTTGAGGCTGACATTAAGGTCCTGTATTCTCATGTTGGCCAACTGTTCTGCATGTGCCTGCTGGATCCCAGCTACAACTGCCTGCTCACACACAAACAGCACACATTGATCCTTTAATGAAATTGCAGAACACCCATGCATATACGGTCCCCCCATAATTATTGGCACCCTTTTTTTTTTTTTTTTTTTTTTTTTTTTTTTTAAAGATCATAATTTTCATCTTTACACTTAATTAGCTCAATTTCATTATATGAGAAAGCATGAGAAAGTAAAATTTAGGAAAAATACGTCTGGAGAAAAAAAGGAAAAGCATTTGAATAAAAGAACATTGCCAGCCATTACACATGGTGTGGAGCTATAATATTTTATATTATAGCCATTATTTGGGGTTGCGTGGCAGCCACTGAATAGGAAATTTTGTGGGAATAGAGGGAAAAAAAATTCTATAATTATATTAACCTGTTAACCCTACAATTTTTCCCCGACTGCTGTACCCAACTTCAAAAGCTCACAGCTCCCTCATGCTTTGGTCCTTTTGCATGT
>JBBPCY010041112.1:2412-13554 GCA_037974405.1 Brachyalestes nurse
CAGCTTGCAACCCCCCCCCCCCCCCCATTTTTTTAGAAATGTAAATGATCTCCATTCAGGTGCCGCCTGACCCAAATGTTCATGACCCACCGGAGCTCATCTGCTTAAAGTCAAAATTATGGCCAAAAATCAAATCTACTCAATTTCCCCCTCGTGCCAAATATAGTCTATCAGTCGAGACATCTCTGGTGTCTAAAGTTTGCTTATTTTGCACTGGAACTATAAAGCTAAGAGACCTCACCAATTAGTAAAATGCAAATCACACGCTTGCTTCAAACTAAATAATTTCAGATAGACTTGTTTACGTGGTTTCTGATGGCCTGGAATGCACTGGAACACCAACCTGGGAATAAAAGTC
Organism: Brachyalestes nurse; assembly: GCA_037974405.1. Taxonomy (NCBI): domain Eukaryota; kingdom Metazoa; phylum Chordata; class Actinopteri; order Characiformes; family Alestidae; genus Brachyalestes; species Brachyalestes nurse. Next base: position 2,771 of record JBBPCY010041112.1, read on the forward strand.
GGGAGAGGATTGTGTTCTGGCTCAGATTTCGAAACTTTATTCAGCAAGATTTGTTTTCCAGCGTATGTGCATGAAATGAAGTGGGGTAGCTGGTGGCCTAGTGGTTAGGGAGCTGCCCCTGTCATCAGAAGGTTGTGGGTTTGCATCTCAGGACTGCTAGTGGCACCACTGAGGTACCCTTGAGCATGTATTTATCCCACAATCCTTCCCCACAATCTGCTCCCTGGGTGTTGCTTTCCTGGGCACCCACTGCTTCACTTGGTGAATGGGATAAATACAGAGAACTATTTCATGCTGTGGTGTGTTCACAGATAACAAATGGAAACTTTAGTTTAAAAATGTCTTGACTCTCTGTCTTCAGGCAACAGGCCTACAGCCTGATCAGCTAATAAGGATCTGCACCTGATATCTACATTAGCGACAGTCCAGCATGTGGTATTTCACAATTTATGTGTTTACTGTTATAATCCACTGAGCTCATTTTAAAATGGCCCCAATAAATGAATAAATTAGTACTTGCCAGTGTGATCCAAATGTAAGGTAATAACTGATGCATATCTCTCCAGCTCGCAAAACTCAGGAGGAAGCTAGAAATCTAAATAGAATCACATAGTAACCGAATGGATGCTGGATGGTTGTTGATGTCTTGGCTAAACTAAGTGGATGGCACCATGTAAGGTAGTTTAGTATTTCTCCTAGTTAATTTAGAAAAAATAACTACTTAGTCTACTTTGTTGAAAAGTAATTTGGATTTCACTTGGATGTGAGTCAGATTGTTAAAGAGTTTCCCGTATCATGAAAAAAATGTGTAATTAAAACTAAATTAATGAATATTTTCTTTAAAAAAAGAGGTCCAATGTTACAAGAAATGTTTCAAAGTATGACATTTACAATCAAGTGTAAAAAAGTATAGAAACCAAGCAAAAACTTTATTTTTTAATTCATCGCTTCTGACGTCACAAAAACTTCTCTATACATCCACATATAATCTTCACATTTTTATATATATTCACTAATTCAGCTCACAGCTGTTTATCTCTGTCCTTTCCCGCTGATGCTATACAGAGTGTTTCAGTGCGGCCTGCTTTCTGAAGAAGGAAAAATAGGAGGCGGCTCATCAGAATAGAGGCTGTTTATAAGTAATAGAAATAGCCTGTTTAAATCTGAGGGATAATGAGAGGCTGAAAAATGGTCATGGAAAGATTAATTACGACTGCTATCGGTACGTAAAACCACACAAATGTGGTTTATGACCTCCGAGAAAATAAATAAATAAAACACGAGAAAAAAATGTACTACATTTGTCCTTTAAGAGAGAGGTTCCAATAAAAGAGGCATTAACCTTCAGGAGATATTTTCTATGGTACAGATCATGAGTCAGTTCAATTATTTATTTATTTCTTTTTGTCCTCAAAGAGCTCATTTTTTTTGTGTTCCTTTCTCCAGAATGTCCTTAATAATCTTTCCTCTGCTCCACAGACAGTATTTTATCTCTATTTAAGAGGGAGAAATAGGTTTACCGGCGGAGATTTAAGTTGCTAGTTTGTAAGTTGCGCATTCATAGTGTTATTGTCTGGAAGGTCTGTAATGAAAACGCAGAGGCTGGATAGCGAGCCAGATTTATTTGCGACGGTGCAGATTCTGAGCATATTCGTCCTTTCAGCTTTAACACAGAGAGAAAGTGAGCAGAAAGAGGAGAGCTGTAAAGAGGGAAAAGACAGGAGAGCAAGGGCCTAAAGACACAACAGCGGAAAAGTAGATGAATAGAACAGCGGGATGTGTTTTCAGAAGTCATATATGAGGTATCATTGTCAGGTGAAAAAAAAAATCTAGTAGCTCTCGTGGCAGATAAAGGTCAGAGATCCCTGGTGTGAGGTAACGTCAAGCTCAGAACGAACTGTACAGAGTTTACCTCTTGAATCTTATTATTTTTAATGTGCTAGACTCATCAAAACAGATGAATAAGATTGTAAAAACTATCAGCGAATGTTTTAGAGGTAATAAATATATTTTTTCTGGATGTTTTCACACAAGGGGAGCCGTTCACCTTTGTCCCACGACCTTCCGACCTACATATCTCAACGGGGAAAGCACTCTGACACTTCAAACTTCTCAGTTCAGTAGATCTCCAGGAGACCTTTCCAACGAGCCCTCTACTTTTGTCACGCAACCTTCCGAGTTGCATTTCTCGGTGGGAATTTAAATTAAAAGACGGGTTTACCTTGAAAAGAGGCGAATACGGGTTTACCTTTACATTTTCTTTAAAGGTAATGCATTAAAATGAATTTTAAATGATTTTTTTTACCAAAACACAACAACATGGTTTTTCCACTATACACAGGTCCTCTTGGAACTTAACCCCCGCGAAAAGCGAGGGATTACTGTATATCTACATTCATGCATTTATGATTTGAGCTAATATCTATATCTATAGTTAGTATGATAGGAAGAATGCCAGCATGTCAGTTACAGTAACTTAAGCCATGCTTCAGTAGAGTATAACAGTTCACTCTTTTAACAATTTGGTTTGGTAATTGCTTTAGAAGTTCAGGTATCTGTCATAGCTACAATAAATGGTGCATTTTGACATTTAAATCTTGACAAAATCCCACAGCTCCAGTACAGTAAACCTCGATTAAAGTCCTGTTGGGTCAAGCACATTACACCATGTTTGGAATGCTGCGGATCATGCACATTAGACCTTCATTGAAATCCCACAGTTTAATAGCTATCGCAATCCCTTTACGAGAACACATTTTTTATATCTTTGTGGAATGCCATGACTTGAGCACTTTTAACCTCAATCAGAATCCTACGGCTTGAGCACATTTTAATAGTGAAATACAATCTAAAATGTGCATATAGCTGTGTACTTAGTCATGAAGAAGCAGAAAATCTGTCATTCACATGCATTGTGACACAAACCATAGCTTAATATGTTTTTGAGATTTTCAAGTTTGTCCATATTGATTTCAAGTTTGATTGGAACCGACAACATGTTTTGGCAAATGGAGGGGATATCAGTCGACATTAGGAGCTTGAAAGCGGAAATGTCCTAAAAGAGCTGGGTCATCTGGCCAAAAATATCATCACAATAAAAAAATGTCATATCAGTCAGGCTGATTTTTGAATTAATTATTTTTAATATATTAAATGAATGCAGCAGCTATTATTTTGGTTCAACCATCATTTGAGGGCAACATCAGTTAAGAAAAATCACTGATATACACTCAAGTGCCCTTCACTGTGACTGTTTATTTTGCAACAAATGTATTATAAGTTTGTTATATAGTTTAATCTGTACTTGTGTTATTGTTAATGTGTTCCAACTATTCCAACTCACTTTCACAGCGATTCAGTAATTAGATGTGTGGTGTCTTGAGAAAGGGGAGGCATTTTCAACAGTTAATGGAAAAAAGCAATGAATGCATCGCCTGTGTCTGAGAATCTGTGAGGTCCCTAGCTTCTGTGACCTCTTCAAGGTCTTCATAAAGTGTTTCAGTGTTCGTTGCTTGAGTCTTGCATCTTATTTCAAGGTTAAACTAAATATTTATCTCAGTTCCTTTGTGTTTATGCCGTTAGTTATTTTTTTGTTTGAAACCCTTTTCCTGCCGGCACATCCTGTGTTTTCTTTTGTTGTCAAGATCTATGTTTATTATTACAGAGAAAACTTCTTTTAAACCCACAGACTCAGCAAGTTTTAGAATATACATTTTCTTAAATTACTGGGATTAATGTTGTTATAATACTTTCACCTTTTCTGTGATTTGTGATAGCTTCATTAAAGCCAAAATTAAGCACAGTAACACATAATAGCCTGCTGCTCTGCCACACAATTTAAGCTCACACACATCTATCCCCTCTCCCCTACTGCTCCTGCCCACTCACGCCCTACAGGCCTGCGTCAAGTCTCAACGGGAGCAGATGTCATCCAGTTGGCCGATTCATCTGTTGTCATGGTAGGGGAGTCCTCTCTCTGTTGTACGTTTCGTGTCCCTGCAACGTTTCTCGTTCATGGCTCTGTTCAGCAGGCTTGTTGCCATGACGAAGCCTTACCTCATCCCGACCTGCCCTAGGACGTCGTGACCTGGGAAATTCAGGACAGTGACCAGCTAGCAGATCACTTCCCGTTCGTGAAGGAAATTTGCTGATGCACATGTTTAGCATTGGACACAGTCGTGCGTGGTAGCACTGACGGCCTAGAGTGGATGAGGTGCATGATTAAGACCAAATATAATCCTTATCATTTTTTTTTTATCAATAATGAGACTACAGACCTTCAAGGACCAAGAGCCACATAAATGGTTCCTGGCTGCACCTTGGTCCTTAAATATGTTTCACTCAATATACCTCACTTATTAACCCCCCATCTAAATGTGCGTTTTGATGCAGGGCTCCAGATGGCGACTAAAATGGTCGCCAATGCGACTAGATTTTTTATTTTGCGACTAGTTTTTTCATTTCAGTCGCCAATGGCGATCGTCTCTCAAAACCAAGAGTGACATCTCAAAACGTGCAGATACGCTCAACCCGTCTTGTGCCGTGACAATATTTTTTTCATTGATATCACATTTGACAGAGATTATGGCTCCAAAATAAATTATTTGGCGCCCAAATGTTTTGTTTTGCCATTGGCTCCTAAGGTTTTTATTTTGTCTGGAGCCCTGTGATGTCTGAGAAAGGGTTTCAAACTGTGACTGAAGATGCACATTCAGCGGTGTATTCATGCAGTATGTAAGCATCTGTTCCTCTGTCCACAACTACATGGTGAACATTCTGTTTATAAACATAGCGATTGTAGACCTAATGCTCATCATTCATTAACATTTAGTGGTGTAAAAAACACAGGGAGTGGTTTACATCATAAAGTCATATACAGGGGCTCCTCGGGTTACGACAGCCTCGACATATGGCGTTTTCAGTTTACTCCCATAACTAGTTTAGTTGCGCGTGGCGGAAGAATATGCAGTATATGTAGAATACGCAGTAACGGGTGAGGGAGTGAGGGACTTGCTGTCCCCCATAAGTGTTTTACACTAATTTTTTCTGTTTCTATATCACAGTGAACATGTACAGTATATTCATGTCCTTTTCTGTTTCCTGTAGCTTAGTTGTGTTTTTATGTTTTAGATTATGATTTTACAACTGTGTTAGGAGTGTCACTGTCGTAGGAACAGATCTGTGTCATGACTCGAGGACCCCTGTAGTCACCATATTCTCCACAAGTTAGGGAGTGGCATGCACCAAGAGAACAGTGCAGGCCTGAACCCTGAACCCTGAACCTCTACAATTAGGCATACCAGTGACTCTATTATGCAAATCAATATAAATAAAGAAACTTTCTCTGACTGATCACTTTTATCCTGATGAAAGTAGACTCATCCAGGATGACCCCTATTCTGGGGTCGCTGGATGGTTTGCTGAGTACGAAAATGTCACAATCTGATTGAACAACTGTGAGAGATTCAGAGCATGAATTGGACAGCAACAGGGTGCTGTGGTCAGATGAAATAAAAATTGAGATGGGGTTGACGAAGAAATAAAGATGGCTATAGAAAAGAACGTTAAACCGAGCATTTATGGTGGAGGATCCATGACACTGTAGGGCTAATTCTCCTCCAAAGGTCCTGACAGTACTTTTCACATATATGGCATTAGGGATTCCTGGACATAGTAGGCTTTTTAAAATAGAAATCTGACTGGCTCTGCCAAAAAGACAACTTGGTTGTGGTTGGATCTAGAAGGAGAATTATCTAAAGCAGAAATCCAGTCGGAAGTGGTTAAATGAACACAAAATTAAGCTTTTGCCTTGGTCATCTCAGGTTCCTGACTTAATTCAACTGAAAGCCTGTGGCTTGAGTGCAGAGAACACTCAAGACTATAAAATCTTGAGAGATTCTACAATGAGGAAATGTTGAAAATCCCCTTTAGTGGATTCTTAAGTACTGTAAAACCTTACACTCAGTGCCTTTCTGTTGGCAAAAGGAAACTAGGGGTGGCAAAATGAGGGGAAAGTGATAACATGCTTTTGGAATACATTTTGATCCACTATGACTTTTCTTGTCATAACGGGCTCGTTTGGAATTTATATATTTTCTTTATTTTTTTAGTAAAGACATTTAATAAACAAGATAAATTACATTCATTTTACATTCATTAAGTAAGAGTACTAATAATTATTGAGTGTGAAATTCTCAGTCTCCAATTTTGATAATTTAAAAAATATGTTTCTCTCTTCAAATAGAAAATCATTATCCCATTGAAGACCGGTAACCTAATTTTCTAATTAAATTCCTGTGTGAGCACGGGATAATAATATCCCAGTCATTGTCCGGGCTCTTGGTGTAAGAATAAAGCCATGAGTCTTTTCCTACAGCTCCCCCTGTAATAATATGAGCTCTGTCTCTCTCTTTCTGTCTCTGGTTTTACCCGGCGAAGTAGAAGTCAATCTTGTTCTTCCCAGCTCTCTCGCCATGATGGAGGGAGCTTTACAGAAGTAAAATGGGGGAGGGGAATGCAGTAGTGAGCGTGCTCAGTCATAGTTCCATTAGCAGAAGCCATTATGCTCTGTCAGCCTGTGATGAAGGACAAGGTCTGTCCATTCACTCAGACCTGCTGCTACTGCCAGCCTTCACAAGACCTTGAGAAGCACTCAGGCTCAGTAATACTCCTTCTGTCAGTCACTCTTTTTCTCTAATGTTCTCTGTGTCTCTCTCTCTCTCACACTCTTTCTCTTTATTTATTTATTTATTTATTTATTTATTTATTGCTCTCTCTGTCTCTCCTTTTTTTAATTGACCAGATATCATTAACACCTTAGAACACAAACAACCAGAGAAGAAAACAAAGTATAGTCCTTTTTGATTAGTCAGAAGCCATATCTGTATATCACAGCCACTTGCAATATAAATGCATTGCACAGCCTTAACATGGAGGTCTCAAAACAACAATGGTCAACTGAGTGATTCATACCAACCAAAAACCATAACAGAAATTAACGTAAGTAGTAAATAAGTATTGAGTGAAGTAAATAGATGGTGGTAATAAAGTGTATAATTATACATCGATGCTATTAAATATGAATGTTGTTAGATTAAGTTATGTTATTGATTATTTAATATTTAAATAATCACAGTGCAGAAAAAAAGTAATCAAACAAAGTATGTATCTTTAAATGTTTTGCAGTGGTCATAAATTAACGCTTGAAGCTAACATCGGTGATTTTCTAGGCCTGAATAGTATTTGGCAAGCATAGAATACTTGAATAAGCTTGTTCTCAAAATCACCCTTATAAACAGCATTTATGTCTCAAAATCGACCATCATTCTAATTCTTTAATTCTGTTACTGCAGTCCAAAATACATCCAGCAGGCGGTAAGTTTGTGTTTGTAGTCGGGCTGAAACACCATTTGCTTCTCTCCTAGAATCTGATTTCAGCCCTCTTGTTTAAATTTGATCTCATTCACTGTAAACTGTTTTATTTGTCACCTTCTTGATTTTAATTTAGTACTCTGTAGTCCTCCTCTACCTCCTCTACTCATTACATATGTTTGAGGAAATGAATGGAATCTTTTGCGATTTTATCATACCAGGTGAGATACTGACCAAATCACTAACATAACCACACATATTTCAGTTTATGCATTCTTTTCTTCTTTATCTTCAGTGCACTGGCAACAGTAACACATTGTAAAAAATAATATGCAATAACTGAAGAAAAATCTATCTCACTTTCATATTTCCCTTCCTTTTTATTATGCAATTTTGCAATGAATAATAGCACAACAACAAAAGTAAGAGATGCCCGGCTATTTAGCACAATGAGTCATGCATAACAATGAATGTGAATAAATTTTATTCAGTATTACATAATCAGTTTCATATAGGCTACCATGTGTTCTGTGTAGGAAGCACCAAATCAAAACATCCAGAGCATGGTGACTTGGGATAATTACATGTGCAGTTATACACCCTTGTACAGTAAACAGACATTGCTAAAGAACGGAATAATTATTGAAAATCCTTTTTTTTTTCCTTTGAGTGCTTTTGGCTGGGACTGACGTGAAGGAAATTATACATTTAGAGCCATTCATTTATAGGATAATATGGTTAAATAGCAATGAAATCTCAAAGAAGGGAGGGAAGCAGCCTGGTTGTCCGTGGAATGCTTGTGAAGGCTGAGTGTTGCAGAAGGCAGGGAGAGTTAGGTGCTCAGTCATCCGAGAACGCTATATGAGGCATGAGAGAGAGTGAGAGTGAGAGAGAGACAGAGAGAGACAGAGAGAGACAGAGACAGAGAGAGATTGAACACTGGGCCTTAGGACATAGTCACATAAATATATTTAGCACACTGAGGCTATAAGAAAATTGTAATGGTCCCATTTTTCTGTTTTATTCTTTACAAAACCTGGTTAGGTTCTCTGCATTCTGTTCACTGTATTGTCACTCACAGCAGTTTGTGTGTGTTACTGCCTGACATAAACACACACGTACACAGTCTTTGACCTTTTGGCTCGTTCTCTGGTGCTCTTTCTCACTCTCTCTCTCCCTCTCTTGCTCTCTCTCTACATTAGGGCTGTCATGATTAATTTTTATTAGTATATTGTCTTTAATGTCTCTTGTTGCGTCTAGTTACATTCATTGGTTAAAAATCATATTAATTTTTAAATGCCATGACGTGTCCATGAATTACAAATGAACAAAGCACAAGTGTTCAAACTAATATGGGGAAAATGTTTGGTCTTTGGTGTCACAACACATAAGTGCCAGTATACAAAAGATATCCTAGAATGCGAAAGATGGAGGAAAAGCAGAGAAAAAGAAATTCAGCAAAACGCCGCAGAGGCAGTGCTCACTACAAACAGTTACAGCTATCTGTTTTTGTTTTCATGTTATTTTATCAGGCTTTAACAAGATGTCTCTCCATATGTGGATAACTAATAATTATATTATGGCTGTCATGGTTGCTGTTATTCTATATATTCTATATGTATTTAGTACAATAACCCAACGTTCCAAGAGCACCCATGTATAGTGAAAAACTGCGTTGTTGTGATGTGGTTAAAAATGCCTAAAAATGCCTATTTTAATAGTGTAAACCCTAAATATGCCCCAAATATGCTCCCAAAACACTTTCCGTTTTCATTAAGGCTAATGAGTTTAAAATGAAATTAAAGGTTAACCCATATTTGTACTGTACAGTTTACACTGAACTAGAATGTAAAATACAGATGTTACCTCTGTATAGACTGAACTGTAATTCATGCACGCGTGTTCTCTTTGGTATGTGCTGTCTTTTCATTGGTATAAGCAGGGTTAATACAGTAATAAATAAATTTAAGTTACAGTAATAAAATTACAGGGCTTTAAGAAGAACAAAATGAAAAACTGGAGAACACTCGAGATGCTCCACAGGGGAAATTCCGGACTGCAGCGACAGAGAGCAGCAGCCAATCGGCAGCAAGGAGAAATAAATAACGTTCTTGGATTAGCTACAGCTGACGGTGACATCCAGGGCCTCGTGTGTCACGCCCCCTCGTCTTTGTGCTGGTTGTTTATGTTTGGGGCGGTGCTGAGCAGCGGAGGTTCATTCCTTTCAGGTGTCTGATTGCCTTGGTTACTGCCGTGTTGCGCACGAGGCCCGGACGTCACAGTCAACTGTACTCAAAAAATCGGTGATGGACTGAAACCATGACTGCTGATTGTATCTTTACATATTAGTGTGGTTTTATACTGTTGTGCTTGAGAAATACCATCGACTGGAATCAAATTCCTTGTATGTGCTCGTTCACCTACTTGGCCAATAAATGCAATTCTGATTCTGATATTGTATATCTTATATAATTAGAAATGTTTCTGTTCCTAGTGATTACTTTGGAATTTGATTGATAAAAAGGAAGCTGTAGGTCATGATATGGCAATGTTTAGCATTTTCTGTGCAGGGAAGATATTGCCAATGTTTTTTCCCCAGATTTCTCTCCAGTTTTGTTTGACCCACTCGTTTTCAAACTGCCACTAATGAGAAGTCATAGCACAGCTCAGCATGCTTGGAAGGGAATGCTAACAGCCAAACTGCTTTTGTGAGTATTACTGAAAGAGAGGAAACCCATATGTATCGTCATAGTCATCTAAATCAAGTAAAATGTTATAAACTGAATGTATATGAATTCGGTCATTATTTACTTAATGCTGATAATTATTTACTTAAGGCCGACAAAAAGTTAATCGTTGCCCAGCAGTAATATGAATACATGATGAATTGTCAAAGTAATGGCTGGATTGCAAATATGATGGGTACTGACAGCCCTAAATCACATAATGTTGGCACACCTGGAAGAGAGTGAAGATAGCATGAAGTGTTGCTGGTCATCTGCACCATTTTGAGACTTTTTTGCAACACAGATTCATTCTCTTTACATTCACTCAGCTCATTCTCTCTTGCATAGTATTTCCACACCTTGTCTCTAAAGCTTTCTCTCTCTCTGAGTTGAGGCTTTTCAGTTCAGCAGAGCATTGTTGCAGAGATGTGTTGATGTGCCCTGGATTCAACTGAATGTGACAGAAAGCACCCCATCTCTGTCCCATCTGCCTCTCCTCACTGTCCCACACCAGTGCTGTCCGATATGAATGAATGATCAGGGACCCAAAATCTCACAATACCTCTCTCCTGTGGTGTCCTATCTAAATGTGGATGGATTGATAAACCACTCTGCAGAACTTCTTTCCAGCTCTAAACCTTACTCAGTGAAGTGGGCTCAGGGGCTGAAGCCAATTCTCTTCATATA
>JBBPCY010041123.1:0-13553 GCA_037974405.1 Brachyalestes nurse
CACAGGAGGAACATGAAAGTCTATCTGAGACTTTAGAGCAGGAGACAGTTGAGCCCTCAGAGAAAGAAGAGAGACCAGGCCAAAAGATTAAAGCCCAGAGCGGAGCTGCGTCCTATCGATGCTCCTTTAAAAATGAATGGTCAGAAAAATGGCCATTCATAACAAAGGGGACACTTTTTGTATTTGTATTTTTTTCCACACCAAGCCACGCCGCTCCATAAGCCCCTCCCCCATAACCAAGCCCCGCCCCCAAAATCTCACTCTAGGCTGAACTCAAAAGTTGGGAGCCCTGTATGTATGTACTGGTGAAATTTCTCACAGCCATAAACAATTGTCAGAAACTCTTTTTCTACTTGTGCATGTTGTTTTTGACCATCAGTTAGGGACTTAGAACCAAATGCCACCAGCTGTCCTTCTTGCAGTAATGCTGCTCTGAGGCCTCTGAACTGGCGTCCACAGAGTTTTAGTTCTTTACTGATATTAAACTACTTAAGCACTGGTGCATTTCTCACAAGTGACTTTAGGTTTTCAAATCTTTTTGTTGTTGCGCCTCCCAGTGCCAAGTTGTGTCATTCCAGTAACTTCCTTAGAGGTGCACTGGCATCTGAAAGGTTTGGTACAAACTTTGCTAAATATTGGATTATAACACCAAAGTCTTTCATTCTCTCCAGTTCTGCTTTGACCCACTCAGTGCTACAGGGACGTGGTTCATGGACGACAGGACACATGGTTGGATCTGTCTAAATACGATGCAGACCTGGCATCTAGTGAGGATTTATTAAGTATGTCGCTGTCAATTTTGTTTTTATAGTTCATAAATTCTTTCAAGTTTCAATCATGCATCTCTGCCTAGGACAGCTGGTGACCTTTTACGGTAGAATTTGTAGTTCGACCTGGTCTTTGTATTCACATTTCAGCTGTGCCTGATCCTTTGGCTCCATCTTGTGGCTAGAATATATCATGAACTTGTAGGTCCACTTGATTTTTTAAAAAAATGACAATTTTTCAAAAGTCACGTCAAGCCATCAAGACATTTTGCTTCCGTGTCGAGTTTCAGCTTTTATTGTTTATTTTTAGCGTTTCCGTCCACATTTTGCTTTGATCTTCACTTTTTAGTAACAAAGTCGAGTTTTGCATGCTTTGTTCTCTCCGACTGACAGATTTCAATGCTGCCCATAAACATTTCGTCTGCTGCTTTCTGCTCTATTCGCACATTATTTTCTTTTCCACCTTCATGTAGCTGCCTTTTACCATTACTTCTTGTTCTGCATGTGTGGATATACACGTTTGACCAAAGTGATTTTTTACACATACCTGGTAAATATTGCCGTGTGCTGGGCATCTCCTTGGTTTATGTGTGTGTCCACAGCGCTCCTCTTTATCTGTCTGTGTTGTACTGACCTGTAGTGGTGTGTGATACTACACTATTTGGTTTCAATCCGATATCAGGTGAATACAGGGCCTGTATCACAGATACAGACAGGGGCGGACTGAGACTAAAAAACGGCTCTGGACTTTCTCCCAAATAGACCCAACAGCTAGACTACAGCCACTAGCAGGGTCCCCCTGATCTCACACCAAGTAACATCACAAAGCCAGTGGTGATGATCGGGGCTGTGTTTATGAAAGTAACCTGAGCCTTCAAATACAAATAGGTACAACAGCTATATACTTACCAACCCCCACAATAGAAAATTTCACTCTTCTGTTGGATTTCTCCTATGGATTTTATGCCTGATAAACGATCAGCACCCTCTGCTGGTTTTAGCTGATTTCTCAGTTAAGGAGAAAGGCAGCCCGACGGACGTGGAGCGGACGGCCGTTCTGGACTTTTCCAGAACTCACAGATTGCCAGTCCGCCCCTGGATACCGATACTTTTTAATAAGTAAGGTGGATGCATCATCACACTGTATCTTACTGCCTTTTCACACATTAGACGGTTCACCATTTCATTTTTCGGCCTGATCACTATCCTCTTATCACTACTCCTCTTCCTCTCTGCCATTCCTCTGCTCTGTTTATGTGTGTGTGTGTGTGTGTGTGTGTGTGTGAGCTCACGAGCTGCTTTCTTCCTTTACCTGAGTCACGTGACAGAACAACATCAAAACACAAGAGGGGAGAGAAGAGCAGGGTGTGAAGTACTAAAAGTATTGATTTCATTACATTGGTATCAATCAATATCAATACCAGCATTGATAGATATTATATTTGGATCGATCCGCCCACCACTACTGACCTGTCTGTCTGGAACAGTCTTCCTCCTGACCTTGTTTACAGCTAGATCTGCTTCCTGTAGCTCTTTCATATGACTGTTAGTCGTTAGCACAGCAGATTTCAGCAGCTTTTACAAAGTTTAAATGCAGAAAGTCTCACTGAAACTGCATCGCTGTTCACACCACACACACAATTCTATCATTAATTAGATCTGTTAGCTGTGCACATTCAGAATCATTAGCTTTGTTTTTGAGATCAGACATCTAGCGACTTTCTGGGTAAACTTCAGCTACTTTAAGTCGATCTGAAAAACAATAACCAAGGAGTCCAGCTTCGTCCTCTCAGTTCACTGTATCTCATCGCTGAGTGGACTGTAGACACCGAGCAAAACGAATGAAGTAAATTCACAAAGGAATTAAAAGGATTAACAGTTAATGAAAAATGATTCCAGACGGGGAGAGCAGTGTTGTAGCAGAACAGCCACATCGATCCAGCAGCAGATTCCTCCACCTAGGAGGGCTCAGTGTGGGGGGTCCACTCTGAAGAGTCTGGTATCTCTCCACACAGTCATTATTCCATGAAGCACAAATCTGTTTGTCCCCATCAGTAGCTGGAGTTTATTTTAGTACTCAGTGAACGTATGTTGGAGGAGAATATTCCCGGCAGTGGAGTGTGAAGCGCCGGCTCGTTTCTCTCTTCAGCATTTCATGTTGTGTGCAAAGGTAAAGACACCTTTGACCAGAATGTCCAAGATATCAGCAGAGGCAGTGAAAGCTGGAAAAAATATTTAGGGATTGTAGTCTCAAGCTTAGTGTGAGAACTCTCGATAGTACAACAAAACACAGAATTAATAAACAACAAAAACAAAATAAAGTACACAAAACACCAATGCTGCAGTTATCTTGGACCATAACATGTGAAGAAGATTCATTTGACTTATGAGAGTCATATATCAGCTCACATGAACACTAAACTGGGTCCTTTATACATTTTCCAATTATTTTACATTTGCTTCACCTGTAACTGAAGTTTAATTTTCTTCTGGATATTTTTTTACCATTCAGAGCCTGTAGGGGGCACTTCAGCACCAGATTCTCTGGATTTTAAACTTGAACTACTGAAATAGTTAATGTGGCACGTGGGTAAAACTGAGTGAGTACAGAATCCCTGGGGCCTGTTGTTACGCTCTGGGTGTCTCTCTGTCTCCGTCTCTGTCTCTCAGCTTTTTGAAGTTTATTGTCAAGCATCTAACTGTGTGACCTGATCGCACGACTGAGTGATGAAAGTCTGCTATTGAAAAAAAGACCTTGACCTCTGACCCTGGACCTTTTCTCCAACACTGCAGGAAAAGTACAAAGGTCTTGGACTTCTGAGCAGATTGTTTAAAATCATTTATCTGGAGTTTGTTTATTCTAGTAAAAAACTATATAACCTTTTAAATAATACTAACAAAACTGAATGGAGTAAAATGTATAAAGTATTTAGTTTTTAAAATGGTCTGAAATCTTTTCAAGGTGATTAGAAGAACAAAGCTTGGGTCCTCAGAGCTACTCGAGTGGAGCTGCTAAAATGTGGACTTTCCTACAGCAGAGTGAGAAAAAAAATTGTTCTAAAAGGTTTATAAACAACATTAACCAAGCATCTAGAGAACGACACACACAACTGACTGTAAATACTGTATTTAACAGTGTGTAGATAAATGGGGCCAGTGGACAGTACAAGTCTGTACAAGTCTAGAGCAGCATGAACATAAAATATATTAAAATATGACCTTATACCAATAGTTAATATTATAGTCAACATCATTCCCATCAGAGTTTATCACCTTTTTTTTCTTTTAGAACAAGCAGTTGTTGTGGTTCTGTATGTGTGAAGACTTCCTAGAACTGGTATGAAGACGCTGTGGTTTGTCTGTATTCTGTGTGTGGCTTTGGGGGCGAGGTGCTAAAAGGCCTTTGCTCTGCTTGTCACATCACAATCAAAGTTAAAGTTACAATATATAAAGTCTTTGCACACATTCACATCAGTCAAATCATTTAAGGAGCATTCAGAGGAAGGATAGATGTATGAATGAGAATAATACAGGATCCATAAACCAAATTAGCTCTACACAGAAACACAGCACTCCCAGTGTCCTCATACATCTCAGTAATGAAAGACCAGAAACATTCAGCTTTCATCAGTAAAGTAAAAACATAATCTGTCCCTCTTTACAGAAAACAACCCAAAAAACCACTCTGTGTTTAATATTGCTGAGCTGTTCTCTGCAGTTCTGTGTGCAGTAAGAGGGGCTTTAGAGCACAGTGAGCTCAGGAGAACTGGGTAAAAGTGTAAAGGCTCAGTGTTGCTGCTCACACTAAGAGACATGTATCACTTGGGCCCTGTCTGTCTCAAATAAATAGAAATAAGAAGTGTCTTTCATGTGACAAATTACTACTTGAGCAACTTCTTGTAGCTGTTTCCGATCCGGTTTGTGCAGAAACAAGAAAGAAAGAGCAATATTTTATTGGATTCTAGACTTTCTGGACAAGCATTGTGTCAGTTGTCTGGCAGCCTCTGCTACATTTTCATTTCAGTATAAGAATATCTGTCATGGTTTGCCGTGGCGCGTTCAGACAGGAGGCACAAAGACAGACAGGCTCCATTTCCTTGTGATGCTTTATTCCGAAATGAACAGAAACAAAAAAACAAAAAGCACGATGGCCGATATTCTTTCCAAAAACAGAACAACACACACACGACAGAACCTTTAACGTGAACTGAAAACCGGACAACCAAACAGAACAGAAACACGACTTATGAACACAATGATAACTCAAAACACCTGAAACAATAAGTGTCCCAAAACTATTGTCCGGCTTGGCCTGTCACGCCCCTAGTCAAAATAAGAGTGCCTACGGTCCCTGCGGGCTGGGGCGTGACAATATCAAAAGATTATTTATGTAGTTTTATGTAGAGAATATTTCTTATTTCACTTGCAGATAATTTTGCATGTTTGAAGACATAAGAAAAAATGCTTAAAACTAGCAAAATTATTTCAATAAAGCAAGACACAGTTTCAGTGGATAAAATGGGCTTTAAACAAGCAAAAACATTGAGAAAGAAGTATAATCTAACAATATTCTTAGAGGAATCTCAACATAAAAATCTTAGATATTTAATAAATAGATTATTTTACCAAAATATTATTGTTTAGATGCATTTAGATGAACCAGACTGACAAAGATGAAACCTGAGAAAAAACAACACAAAACATAAAAATAAACAACAACAAAAAAAAGAACGACTTCTTTGCATGATTTCACAGAAGAACCATTATTGGTTCTCATACAAACCTTTCAGTGGATGACTCTTAAAAGAACTATTTTTGCAAATGGCTGTGAGCGAGTGTGAAGAAGATTTCCATTGGTTAAAGAAAAGCTATATCATACAGAAGTAAAGAACCTTTACACTCCTCACACTGTCACCAGTTTAGGGTCTGAGAGCAGAGAGGTTATTTTAGGGCTGTGGTCTGACTTTTATTCTAAGGAGACAACAACATTCACAGCACAAGAACACACAACAAACACACACACACACACACACACGCACACAAACAGCACTCAAACAGTCTCTTTGCTCTTTAATTCAGTGAACACATGATGGACCATGTTTACTGACTACTTTCACACTAATGTGGCAATACTGCAATCACCAACAACTTTTAACATCACAAGACGCACATAAAGTATTTAAACTAAGGTATTTAAAATGTGAATTATTTGTTCATATGTTACTCTGATCTTTCACATAAAATAATGGTAACAATGTGAGAGTGAGAGATCAGTGATCACTGACAGGTTTGATTTATGCGAACCGTTATACTCAGGATTACATTGACTTCAGCTGAAAAGTATCTTTCTCTCTCTCTCTCTCTCTCTCTCTCTCTCTTTCTCTCTCTCAGGAAGTCATGAGTGTTTAACGCAGAGACCTGCTCTGTCAGTCAGTCATTAGTGGGACAGCATGGAGATCAGTTCACTCTCTCAGTTACTCTGTGAGTAAATGTCTCTTAATGTTTTTATTAGAGTGACTGTTACTGAATGACGTTCTTTAGAAAAAAAATAATTTTCTCTCATTTAGATACTTTTGACAGATGTTTAACACAACCATCAATTTATTTTCAAATTTACTAACATTATTTAAACCAGAAAATCATTCAAATTAGAATTTTTTCCCCAGTTGATATGTTTTACATAATTTCGTGTTTCTTTGTTGACCTAAATAGTGCTTTAAATAAAACACACATGTAATGAAATATTCTCACAAAAAATATGTTTTCCTCTCCCATGTCATGTGATCTATCAGAGGTTGTCAGACTCCTACAGGTGTGATTATGTTCGGTTATGGCCTTAAACCAGAAGAAAGTTTTTCAAGGATTATGAAATTGCATATTACAGTGCCCTCAGTATTATCTAAATCAAACATGACAAAAAAGTTAAGCGCCCAAGTAGTGAAGTAATGGTCTGATTTGGGTGTAATTCAGTTCATGTGCAGACCAGCGATGTGTGTGTAAATGGTTTAGTTTGCAAGGAGCAGGCACATCTAGTCACCAGACACAGAGGAGGCCTCGTAGACGCTTTAGAAAACATTATCGGCTCTTGATGGAGTACGATAGTTCTGGTCACCCAAGACAGACAACACAAAGGGAAGAGCATTACAGAACACCATGACACCTGCGCCTGCCAACCAGACACAGGGATTGGACTCTCTGGGTTTACCATCCCATCCCATGTGTAGGCTGCAGTAAACACCAGCGTAGAGACAGCTGCGTTTGGAGTGCTGCTGTAACCAGGAGGCACACCAGTATTACTACTGGCCTCATGGTGTGGGGACATAACTTCAGGTCATCTCTGAGACAGCACCCTTCCTGGTACAGTCTATCAAAAAGACAACGCCCGTCTGGAACATGTGTGTATGCTCTGCCTGTGTCATGTTGGCCAGCCAGGTCCCCAGTCTTTCCCCAATCAAACCTGTGTGGGATCAGCTCGAACATCAACTCAGACCTTGTTTCAATCTGCAGAATCTAGAGAGCCAGTCACAACAGCTGTGGGTCGAATTACTGCAGGAGAGAATACAACCACTGTACCATTCCCTTCCACATGGTATTGCTGTCTGTATCCAGGCCAGGGGTGCCACACCCTACTGACAGGGGACCAGCAGTGTGGCCACACAGCCAACTCTGTTTTATGTTTGATCTGATATTGTAACCATTGTGATACAGTCACATGACCTTTCACCTCGTGCAGGTTCTTTTCATTTCCAACACTCTATCTGGGTGCTTTTTAAAAAATATATATTTTATAAAAAACATTTTGCATACAAAATGTGTGAAGGACATTGAAAACATGTCATTATGCTAATTTTGTGTTTACCCATGATGTCAATTGATTATTTATTCAATGTTTACCTCGACATTATTTTGACATTAAACACTGAATAGGATTAAATAGACCCCACAGATAATATAAGAGTAATATAAGCTTTACACTTAACTTTCAAAGTATTTTACATTTTGTGAGATTGTCTATTGCAGTGTGAGTGTTCAGTGCATTGTAAGCGTAATGTGTAATGTGTCTTATTATTAGCTTCCAATCTGCCTAATTATAAAGTGTTTTGAAGAAACATCTTAGAATTAGTTACAGAAAGGGTGCATCCTGTTTTGGGGCTCCTGTCATGTGTCCTCTTCTCCCTCATACAATTATACTCTGCAGCCTAATTCACATTGGTATTAGATCAGATGTTCGTTGTTGCTGTTTGGCTCTGGGTCTGAATGTGAACAGCCCGGTCTCACAAGTTTTCGTGCAGCCATCACGAAATACAATTTACAATCCGGGACGGTTAACAACCCTAGCTGATACAGAGTTGTGAAGCGTTGTCCCAGCACATAAAAAGCCCTAAATCCTGACTGCAGCACATATTTCGTGATGGCTGCATGAAAAGGCATGAGATCGGTTTGATGTGAACGTTGGTTTGAGATCTTAGCAGTTGAGTGCTGTTCCTCTGATGTGTGTCTGATTGTGAGTTTGACTTTCTCTGCTTAACCGAGACTCAACCAAACAACCAAATGACTTTTCCTAACTCAACGAATCCTCTCCACCAGGTTTGTTTATATCCGTCAACCTCGTGGCTCAGGTTGGGGAGTTTATCACGATAATTTACCGCAAAAAGTGGAAAGTCTTGCCGGTGTCTTTTCCTGTTTTCTATTCTTTTGAATGCACCTGCCATCATTGCACTCATTCCTTTTCCTCCTTCCACTTCCCCACTATTTTAGAAATTTCAGAGTTCATCTGTAAGTCCAAATTGTTATCCCTGTTATCCTTGACAGTACTCTTTCTTTTCAATCCCATATCAATAGCATTACCCAGTCTGCATATTTTCATCATCGTAATATCAACCGTCTCTGTCCTTCTCTTACTCCCCACACTGCTGCTATCCTCGTTCACAGTCTTGTCACTTCTCACTTGGATTATTGTAACTCCCTTCTTTTCGGTGTCCCTCACAAAACTCTCCATAAACTTCATTACCAGAACTCCTTCTATCAATTACATTACTCCTGTTTTGCAGCAGCACATTCAAAATTATTCTTTAAACCTTCAAGGCTATTCACGACCTTGCGCCTCCATATCTGTCTGACCTTCTTCATGTTGCCGCTCCCTCTCGTACCCTCAGATCATTCTCCTCCATCCACTTGACTGTCCCCTCTGCTCGTCTTACCACTATGTGGATCAGAGCTTTCAGCCGCTCTGCTCCCCGGCTCTGGAACTCACTACCACCTGAACTTCATATCATCAATTCATTCTCACTCTTTCAATCCACACTCAAAACCCATCTGATTAAGTTTGCTTTCTCTCTTTGATTCATTTGCACTGTTTAAAGTGAATCTGTTTCTTTATCTTGTGTGCTATTATGGTTTTATTGTCTGTTGCACTTTTTGTTGTACAGTGTCCTTGTGTGCTAGAAAGGTGCCTATAAATAAAATGTATTATTATTATTATTGTTTAAAACATGTCAAATAAGGGGTGAGAGTAGCCTACGTCCCCTGGCCTCTCCTGTGATCCCCTCACTGATTCTCTCTCTCTCTCTCTCTCTCTGATCTGTTATCTGTTTCCTGCTTCTGGTCTCCAGCTCACGTCTCTCAAGCTCTCTTTTTACTGATTAAACTTTGTCCTCCTTCTGGTTCTCTTTTAGATTCTTACTTAGTCTCCTTTTTCTGCCCTTGTGTTACTCCAGTAAGTTTATTGGTTGATTCTCTCTTTCTTTTTGGGTCTTGTAATACACTTATCTTTCTATTTAGTTTTCCCCTCTGTTCATTCTCCTTTATTTTTGTCTAGTTATCAGTTAGTTCTCTTCTTTATCCTGTCTCAGACATCCCATGCTGCAGAAACTCATTTCAGGGAGGAACTCCATGCCCCTTTCTGTCTTTTTATTTCAGACAGTCTGCTATGGCCATGCTGGAGAACATATTAAACTGACAGATCAGAGTTAGGTGGACTGTAAACTCTCCACAGAGAAAAGTTATTAGTCGGTTTAGCCAAAAAAAAAAAAAAGAAAGAAAAATCAGAATGTTTCTCTATCGTTACATTAAAAAGTCACTCCTTCACCAAAGATTCTACCTCTGTGTTCTTTGTTTTCTCTCCAAACAGCTCATTTATTGTATGTGTTGTGGGTGTCAGGGGGCCATTATCAGTATGACTCCCAGAACTTCTGGGAAAATGAGGTGTTTTTATTTTTCTTATTCTAGATGTTCTCCAGTTTGAAAATCTGTGCCTGTTGTTACTGCCCATGTTTTCTTTTGTTTTGTTTATTGTAAACCCAACTCTCACTTATATTCCATCTCCCATTTTGTCTGGTGTGTAAGTCGTTGTTTTGACAAGAGTTACATGAGGATTACAGTCTGATGTCCTCCTGTGTTACTGGATGTAGTTCTGAAGGCTTTAGACTCTGGTGTGAACAGACTCTTCATCTCAAGCTGTGTGCGACCCTTTCAGACTCATCAATCCAGTCTTTAATTCAGATCATTCTTCATATTAATGCTTCATTTCCTCTGTTTCTGTTCCTATTTTAGTGCTGGCTGTCCTCATCCACTGTGGGCGAACTGAAGGTGAATCATTCACTCGTACACATACCAGCTTATTTCATTTTCATTCAGTTAGATCTGCACTGTACTTTACATAAAATATTATTTAAGTGTCCCAAAACAGACACATCACAGTTCACACATTTCTTGCATTTTCAGACAAGTGCAATTCAGGACTTAATCTGTAAATAAGGCTGATCATGAGGACACACAGTAGATTGTGATGGTGTTGATCAAAGATGCCTTTCTTTAGTGGACCAATATTTGTTGTTGTGTTCGTGCAGAAAAGACAAAGGTTATAATTAATGTGCTGAAGAATAACATTCATAGGAGAAATTGTTAGACTGAAATGTAAATTAGAGCAAGGGGAAGAGAGTAATTGGACTCACAACTGTTTCAGGAATGAAAAGGAAGTTTATACGTCTGAATGGAAAAAAGAATACACATTTATGGCAACAGCTCTAAATGCTCTTTATTTGTGCTGCTGTTCTCCCCCTGTAGATTTACCCACAGCTACACTGACTATAGAACCAAACAGCACTGTGTTCACTGGAGAGTCAGTCACTCTGAAGTGTGAGGTTCCTTCTCTTTCCGTATGGCCATATGATGGAGGGACATATCAGTGGTATAAGTGGAATGAATGGCGAGGATGGACTGCAGTGTACCAGTCTAAGTCCTACACTGTGAAGAGAAACACTCTCATCATCAGTGGAGATGCTGTGTCTAATGGAAATCAGTACAGGTGTAGAAGAGAAGAACATTACGGATCATCAAATTACAGTATCTCTGTTACACTCACTGTAAAAGGTGAGTTAATTTCTATCATTTCTGCTAAACTGGATTATTAAGCCAGGTGTGTGCATGTATGTGGCAGTGTGTGAGTACACTGTCATGTGTGTGTACATGTTTATTGTCCTATGTGTAGCAATGTACACATGTGGCAGTGTGTAAATTCCTGGGAAAAAAAACGAAAAGAAAAATAATACATTTGTCTTTATTGTAGTGACATCAGTAAAACGTACACAGGGTAGTTATGATGCACTCAAATACAAATGACTAAAAGCACTTGATGATGAGAGTTACCCTGTTACGATGCACTCAAATAGGCTGCCCATTGTGCACACTCCTCAACAGTAGGTGGCACACCTAATGATGCAGCAGTCCTCGGCAAATGAAGAAGCCCCCAACCCCGCTGAACGCTCGGCCACACAAAGGTTTTTGGAAAAGTTAGCAGCCCTGAGAAAGTGTCCTGCATTTGGGTTTGAGAAAGTTGCCAACCCTATATGGCAGCTGCACTGCTCAGGACAAGAAGGCTCTGCAGAGGGTGGTGAAAACAGGTCAGAGGATCACCACTCCCTGCTATAACGGACATTTACAACATGCACTGTCTCTAAGTGCATCATGAAGGACCCCAGCCACCCTGCACTGACACTTTTTACTTTCCTGCCATCCGGCAAGAGATTCAGAACAATTCACACACACACAGCACGATTCAGAAACAGTTTCTATCCCAGTGCCATCAGACTACTGTATTCAATGCACAGTACTGTGGTCTTCTCTCTCTGTGCAATAAATCTGTTTTTCATTCTGTGTGAAATAATGTAGCACACAAGACCCTACACTGTACACTGCACTGACACTTTACTTTTATGCAACTTACTCTGTAATTAGTTATAGTTGCTGCACTGCTTTGTCTTTTATGTCTTTATGTCTCATATCTTATGTTCTGTCTGCGAAGAGGGTATTCAAGTAAGCATTTAATTGTGCTCTGTACAATGTACTTTGCACATATGACAAGATAAACCTCAACTTCAACTTCAATTTTAATTTCACTCCTTCTGTTCACGAACGGAGTTGCAATTGCGGTCCTGTGTCTCCCTCTAGTGGTCAGAGTGGGGTTGGCGTGGTCATATGTGCTGCTTTTCTCTCATTTCTGTAGATGTGCTCAGAGCTTCTCTGACTGTAGATCCAAAAAGTGCTGTGTCCCATTTAACTGCTCTTGGGTGATAATATTAAACCTAAGTGGTTTCTGACATGTTTTTTATATCCTACAAACAAACAAGAAATAAGAAACAAATGTAAAACTTCTCAAAAAAGCTATAATACATCTCTGACAGAATCATTTACACTGTACCCTATTCACTGAAGTGGGGTCCTGTGTTTACTGGAGAGTCAGTCACTCTGAAGTGTTTGAGATTAACACTCATGATGGATGGACATTCAGTGGTTTAAGAAAAATCAATGGACTGCAGTGTCTCAGTCTCCTCTCACCATCAGAGGAGGTGCTGTGGTTAATGGATTAGAGAGACATCACAGATCAATATCATCATATTTGCTGTAACTCTGTTACACTCTCTGTAAAGGGTGAGTCCATTACTATGTTTGTAAAGTACAGAAACTGACAATAATTGTTTTTTAAAGCCCTGAACACAGTGGGGTATTAAATAATCACACATTTATCAAGCACAGGTTTGAATTTGAACTTTTTATGGCACTTGTCTAAATGAACTCATCTGGCTACCACATCAACACAGATGAGGACAATGTTTAGTTTGTGCTCATTAATGGAAGTGACTCTAAATACTCTTCATATGTGCTGCTCAGGGCCGTCAGAAGCATTTTTAATGTGAGGGGGACGCATCGGTCTACATGTGGGAGTGGGGTTTGGGTGTGGTGGGTAGCTGCGTGAAAGGTCTCTGTCCTTTTTGGGGGTGGGGTATTTGGAAACCGCTGCTGAATCTTGAATCTTTCGCAAAAGAATCCATTTCACTTAATCGATAGGAGAATGTACATACCACTGGAAATCCACTCCGGCTTTGCCTCCAACTCACCGCATGAGTGAATTGTCAGTGCATAGACAGGCTGCTCCAAACTTCCCAGTAGAATGTGCATACAGTCATAGCCAAAATTATCGGCACCCCTGGAATTTTTCCAGAAAATGCACCATTTCTCCCAAAAGGCTATTGCAATTACAAATGTTTTGGTATACACATGTTTATTTTGCAGCCCTAATCAGATCTAATTAGGACTGTAACGGTAAATGTATTCGTACCGAACTACTGTCACGGTACATGGGTCACGGTTCGATACAGGATGCCTTGCGATGAATATACCCTACAACAGAGAAGACGTGATCAATGTAATGAGTATTTCTGTTGATTTGTAACTATATATATATATATAGTATATTACTCTTAAAAACAAGATAAAGGGGACTTTTAG
>JBBPCY010041152.1:0-13553 GCA_037974405.1 Brachyalestes nurse
ATACAATTATTTCAGTTTTATTTTTATTTAAGTTAAGGAAATTAATCTCCATCCAAGTACAGATATCTCTTAGACAGCTTACCTGGCAGTCTTTTTTTGTAGTGTGCATGCTGACCTGCTGCTACGACCTAGTCAACTTGCCTTTCTTTTTTAACATTAACCTCTCTCTTGCATTAGAGAGACCTTTCCAACGACCCCTCATTTGCCAATAGCAAGAAAATGTACCAAAAGGTAACATGGTTTCATTTAGCTCTAAATGTGTGAAAATTGCTGATGTTGATAAAATGACACCTTTAAATTTGTTAAGCTGTTTTTACAAACAGCACCCCATATGTTTAATATCTTGTTTCCCAAAGATCTGTTCACCTTACTAATAATGGTATCTGAATGCTCCTCGTCAGTGTTCAGCAAGCACATTTGAGATGGCCTTAAACAGGCTGTGGTGACATGTCACATCTTACTAACATAATACTTTTTACTAACATCTTAAATATAAAACTTAAATGTAAAAAATGTAATTGCTGCTTTTGATATAGGTTTCTGAGCCATAATATGGATTGTGGATTATGAACATACCATAGCACAGCACACAGTTTGAACAATGTGAAATTCTTCTCTACATTTTACTTATTTACCAAGCAATGCAATGGACAGCTGACTATAGCGCCTGGGAAGCAGTGTGTTGGGATGCTACCTTGCTCTCTCGGTACCACTGACAGTCCTGAGATTCAAACCCACAGCCTTCTGATCACAGAGACAAGTCCCTAACCACCAGACCTCACAAAAGGGTGGACCATCCACATGGTACTAGGTAGGGTGGTGATGGCAGGCATGTAGGCTTGGGTCGAGAGGTTAGGTAAATCAAAACTATTCTAGTCAAACCACAAATAGCTCACCACAGCTGCCTACAGTGGTTCATGGTGGTCTGTCGAACTGCCAATTGTGCATTAAGAAAGCTGACTTCACTCCTTTCACTTCCTGGCCCTCACTGAGAACTGGATCATACTGGACATGGCTACTCCAACTGCTCTCTCCTTCTCTTACTCTCCTCGCATTACAGGCAGAGGAGGGAGTACAGGTTTGTTTCTCTCGGATAAAGGGCATTTAATGCCTCTCAGTCTTTCCCTGCTCAACATCTCATGCTTTGAATTCCACTCTGTTACTGTAACACATCCAACTAAGCTCTATATCATTGTCCTTTATTACCCACCTGACTAAAGAAGTAATTTAGTGACAAAAGTATTTGAATAAAAAAAAACATATTGAATTGTTGCAATTGAATAAATTGTAATATAGAAACATTCAACCTTTCAAAAAAAAGTTGAATCCTCACAAACTCAATGTCTCACATGCGTTTAAAGCATTTCCAATGCCAGTGCACCATGTCAGGCACCACCACTGTGCAGTCCATTAGAACTGCGCTCTGCAATCTACTTCTTTTCCTGTAGGTCCTGGACTGAATGCTGTAATTACAGCTTAAACAAATTCAACACAAACTTCACTACATAAACTTAAACGCATTATCAATCAAGCATGTTTTTATTCAGTTGCAACAATCCAGCATTTTCTTTTTTCAAATACTTTTGTCAGTAAATCACTTCCATAGCTGGCCCTCTAGGCAACTTCATTGACAAATTGGACATCCTCCTGTGCTAATTTCCCCCACTTATCCTTAAGGATCTCTTAAGTGACAAGATGTCCTTCCTCCACAGAAGGTGGCGAACCTAATGATGCAGCAGTCTTCGGCAAATGAAGAAGCAGCAAACAAACCCTTCTGGCCAATGCAGCTGCAGGGTGAGCAGCAGGTTCCGGGGCCTTTGAGAACTCTGGCCATTCAAGCACTGCCTGACTGGAAAGAGGTCAATAACGCCGCTGCCGTGCCGTCTGCAGCACCACCGCGAGAGGGTCATACTTTTGCATGAAGCGTTTTTGCATTCAGAGGTCAAAAACCTCTGAACGCTTCCTCAGAACCAACATTATCTTAAGAAAGTTGTGTGTTTAATCCTGTTTCATGGAACAGGACCCTGAGCACCGTGTAGAAACCCACAAAGACCAGGAAAACTCCGCACATTATGGAACCTCAGCTGTGCCGGACAGGAATCACGCCCAGGAACAGGAACGGACGCCTCAGGAGCCTCAGGGACAGGAACGGGCGCCTCCTGAACAGGAATGGGCGCTTCAGGAGCCCCAGGGACAGGAACGGGCGCCTCCTGGACAGGAACGGGCGCTTCAGCTGAAGCTGAAAACCCGACAAAGAAAACGTGAACAAAACGTGACTTTTAAACAGAACGGAAAGTTAGAACAGGTGAAAACTAAAGTGTCCCCAAACTAAAGGCCAGTTTGGCCGAGTCCGCTGCCACGCCCCAAGTCAAAATAAGAGTCCCACGGTCCATGCGGACTGGGGGCGTGACACCAGCCAGCCCCTTGTAAAAAGCAGTCCGGAGTGCCGAGTCCCCCCACATAGTTTGGACCGCGAGAGTGGGGAAGTCGGTCGCATATTATCTCACAGACTGGTCTCCCTGTCGAAGATGGTATAGGCGTGACACGGTCTCCACTTCACTGTCACAATGTTGAAAGGTGCCCCTGACTTAGCGGACAAACTCTGGATAGATATATACTATATCAGAGTCCGCCATCAGGACCACAGCTGCCTGCCTGGTGAGGAGGGAGACGAGAAGTGAAATCCGTCCCCTGCCAGTGGTGTAGTGGAATGGCTGTAATTAAGATTAAAGTTAGTCAAGAAGACATCAGACTTCCTTAATTGAAGTGAAAGGGGTGAAAGACCAGATTTAGCCCATCAATCATTGCAACCTGTAGAGTCACTGTATAACACAACGCAGGGAACACCGCTGGGTTTACTGAAGTAGGCTCAGTCATTCTATTAGGATGATGGCCAACAGTTTTTCAGATAGGTAGTCCATGCACTTTGATCTAAGAACGCTCTCTTAAATTAGCAGAGAATCCATGTTCTCACACACATACACGGGTAAGATACTAGAGTACTCATAATCCTAAAGAGATGAGACAGTTATGGAGATGACTGATAACTTAATGACTGAGCGGTGTCTACCTCCTTGATCTTGGCTTTTATACCAAATTATGTCATAAATTCCCGAATCCTATTACATCATATGACCAGTGTGCATGACAGATATCTGGTCTGCAATGGTTTCCAGATACCGTGCTGCTTCTCCTGTTGTTTATATAAATATCTTCATCCCTTTGGCATATTATTCCTTCTAGTATACATAGGCAACAGATAGATAGGGGTTTTTTTTAGGGTTTTGGTAGGGCACATAAAATATTTCTTCTGAAATACTTATTTCATAAATTTCCATTCCCCCCTATCTTTACATCTGTCTAAAAGACTCTTACTTTGTTTAGGGTTGGCCTTTTCTCTCTTAAAATAATTTTTCTCATTTTTCTAGAACCATTCTTTAGATTTTGTAATCATTCTTTTCAGTATTCAGTTACTAGCTGCTGGTTGGTATTTTACTGATAGTACCTGTTCTGTCTGTGGCCTTCCCAATGCTATCATATAAACAATTTCATGAAAAAAATATGAATATGAAATCTCAAATCTGTCACATGTTACCAGAAAAGGTGTGTTTTTCTGTTTACCCTGACCATTTTTTCATTTAGTTCCTCTGGTTTTATTGAGGCTAAAGTGTCTACTACTTTGATCACAGCTGAGCTTTAAAGTCACGAGATTTTTCTCTACAGTTTCATTTCAGTATGCGTATTTAAGTGTCCCATAGTTTTGCTGATGTGGGAGCACACATCATGCATCATGTTTTTACAGCACGTGAAATCCTTACCACACAATATCAGCAACTTCGCAAGTTTTCTTTTGCCATTGCTCAGTTGACGGTCACGTTGCAAAAAGTAATATACTTGAAGTTCATTTTATTAAGTATGCTTGAGTATTAGTATACATAACGGACTTCATCTGCTAGAAAGTATACTAACATACTAATTTAATACTTCTCTAGACTAAATTGGAACATTTTTAAGTTTTCTTTAAACTTCAAGTATACTGCCTCAGTTATAGTATAAAATAAGAATACTCGTGGTACGATTGAAAACGACTTTTTTGCTAACGGTGCTATATTGGCCATTCTGCCATGCTTGATGAGGGTCTTTCTCCAGGATAGGTTGTTTGTCTCAGTTGTTTCATTTATACTTTTACATAGGTCCTTTACATACTGTCACGGATCGCCGCGGTGCGTTCGTGCAGGAAGCACAGAGGCAGACAGGCTTCATTTCTTTGTGATGCTTTTATTCCAAAATAAACAGAAGAAGACAAAACCAAAAAGGCACATGGGCCGATGCTCTTTCAAAACCAAAACAGAACAATAAAACCAACAACAAAAACAAACCAATAAAACCAAAATAAAACCAACAACAAGGAGGAGGCGGGGAGAAGGCGGAAAACAGGCAGGGGCCCCTCCGAGGCCGTCGGGGCCAGGCTCCACCCTGAAGCCCCTCAGACACCTTCGGGCCCGGGTCCCACCCGGAAGCCCCTCCTGTACAGTACGGGGCCTGACCCCCTTTGGTCCTATCGTCCCACGGGGGTCCTTTCCGGGGTAGAGCCCCGTCAGGGTGGAGCCCCTCCGATGCCTTCGGGCCCGGGTCCCACTCGGAAGCCCCTCCCGAAATGTCCGGGGCCCGACCCCCCTTGGTCCTACCGTCCCACGGGGGTCCCTTCCGGGGTGGAGCCCCGTTAGGGTGGAGCCCTATAGCGCCCCCCCAACAAATTTCAGGGGAAATTTTCCCCCCAGGAGTGGGCGCTGGAGCAGGCGGTGCTTTAGGAGCCCCAGGAACGGGAGACGTGTCCTCCGGGACCCCAGGAACGGGAGACGGCCCCTGGGACCCCAGGAACAGGAGACGGGCCCTACGGGACGCCGGGCCCTCCGGGACCCCGGGCCCTCCGGGACCCCGGGAACGGACGACGGGCCCTCCGGGACCCCGGGAATGGACGACGGGCCCTCCGGGACCCCGGGAACGGACGCCTCAGGGACCCCGGGAACGGACGCCTCGGGGACTGGAACAGACGCCTCAGGGACTGGATCGGACGCCTCAGGGACTGGATCGGACGCCTCCAGGGACACAGGAACAGGTGCCTCCAGGAACACAAGAACGGGCGCCTCCGGGAACACAGGAACGGGTGCCTCCGTGAACACAGGAACGGGCGCCTCCGTGAACACAGGAACGGGCGCCTCCGGGAATACAGGAACGGGCGCCTCTGGGAACACAGGAACGGGCGCCTCCGGGAACACAGGAACGGGGGCCTCCGGGAACACAGGAGCGGGCGCCTCCGGGAACACAGGAGCGGGCGCCTCCGGGAACACAGGAAAGGGCGCCTCCGGGAACACAGGAACGGGCGCCTCCGGGAATACAGGAACGGGGGCCTCCGGGAACACAGGAGCGGGCGCCTCCGGGACAGGAGCGGGCGTCTCAGGGACAGGTGCGGGCATCGCAGGGACAGGTGCAGGCATCGCAGGGACAGGTGCAGGCATCGCAGGGACAGCTGCAGGCGCGGAGCCGGCGTCGGGGGACGCTGCACGCACGGAGCTGGCGTCGGAGGGCGCTGCACGCGCGGAGCAGCCTTGGGAGCTTGGAACTCCGGGACAGGGGGCCTCACGGCCCGAGGTGCTGCGGTCGGAGCCTGCAGCCGCAGGCGAGGAGCCGGGACGAGAGCCTCTCCCTCCAGGTACGCAGCGGGGCTTGGCTCCCTCACTCCGGCGAGGCTTGTCCCTCTCGTGGCGGCTAGCCAGTTAGCCACCCCGGCTACCAGCCCCTCGAGCTGCTCTCGCAGACTTAGCAGCCCCTCCGAGGCTGTGACAGAGTCCGGGCTTGTGGCCGCCCCGAGTGAGGACGGCTGGTCCAGTCCAGTGTTTGCCGAGCGAGGCGAGTTTGCGAGGAGCCCCGGCGAATGGAACTCAGAGGAGGGCGTGGGCTGCGCGAGCAGCCGGCTAGCGGGCCGAACACGGCGGCATCGCGGTCCGCCTCGCCCCTTTCATCTCCTACCCGGAGAGCGAGCGGGAGGATCCACAAACACCGCCGGGTTCAGCACGGGCAGGTCATCCACCCACCAGCTGCTCAAACAGCCCGGATCCTCAAGCTCATCCTCCGAACTCCATCCCTCAAGCAACACTGGGACCGAGCCCAAACTACCTCCCCCGGGACGTCTTCTGTGCCTCATTTGTGGGTCGGGTTTTCTGTCACGGTTGGCCGTGGCGTGTTCGCGCAGGAGGCACAGAGACAGGCTAGATCATTCTCAAAGGAGTGCTTTATTCTCACCATAAACAGGAACAGAGAAAATGCAAAAACAAACAGGCACGTGGGCCGATGCTTCTTCTCACAAATACAAACCGAAACAGAACGAACACACACACGGACTAAACCTACTCATGTGAACTGAAAACCCGACAAAGAAAACGTGAACAGACATGACTTTTAACCCCAGTGATAACATAAAACAGGTGAAACATAAATTGTCCTCAGAAACTCAAAACAGGTGTAAACAACAAGTGTCCTAAAACAAATGGCGAGTCCGCTGCCACGCACCCAGTCACCCTACGGACTTACGGACTGCGGGCGTGACAGACAGACAGAAAGAGAGAGAGACAGAAAAAGAGACAGAGAGAGAGATTAAATTCAGCATGGCTAGAACTAAAATGCGTAAAACAAAAACCATATTGCCACGAAAAAAGAAAAAAAATTTCAAGAATATTTGCAGTTTCCGTGTGATTGTGGAGATTTTCGCGGATTGTGGAGAGTTCGGTTCTCAGCATGTGACTGAATCCGTGAATGCTGATACATCAGTGCTTTAGTAGTCCACAACTGTTCTTTATACCTCTAAAGCTATACTTAAAGCAACATCAGCTCTTAACCAAGTTACTGCTTGTTAAGTTACACACCTTAACAAACACGTTCAAATGAAAAAATAAGTGAGAGGAAGGAAGAACTAGGAAAAACAGGAAGGAAGGAAAGGAAGTAAAAACAGTTAAGAGGATAAGTGCTTAAGGGATTTGTTAAATATATAGGGAAAGATGTATAAGAGATAAGCGAGAGGACTGGTTAGTCACCAAGATGCTCCTTAAAGAGGTGGGTCTTCAGACAATGTTTGAAAACAGTGAAGGACTCTGATTGCAAGAGTGAGTTTGATCCATCACTGTGGGGCCAAGACTGAAAATTCAATTCAATTCAATTCAGTTTTATTTATATAGTGCTTTTTACAACCTTTGGCTTACTAACTAGGGGCTCGGACCTGGACTCTGTAAAGCTGCTTTGTGACAACAGCTGGAGGAAGAAACCTCGGGTGCTCCTTCTGGCTACAGTGTGCACATAGGAACATCCCTGTAGGCTGTGATGTGAATCATGCAACCGTCCACAACCATCATGCAATCATCCACAACTTTGGGGCATTCACCGCGAATCCCGTAAGCAAACCAGCCCCCCCAACCCGGCATGGAATCCCGTTAGCAATACCCCCCCACAGGTGGGCCGGTCTCAAAATGCCTGGTAAGATTTTTTGTCCCAGTCCAGACCCTGGCTGATGCTCAGCACAATTTGGTAGCCCACTCTTCACATCACAAAAGGTCAGCGACATTCGACCAATTTCCTGGTTCAATCAGAATTAGTATTTAAACAGTCCTCCTCATCATGCTGTTCACATTTTGAGACCAAGACAATGCCTAATAATTGATCAGCAGTACCTTCATTGCGAGGCTTCAGAGAGTATCTTCTCAGACGGAAATGGCCACTGAGCTTAAAGTGTCACAGAGTCATCAGCTGGTTGCAACAGAGGTACAGAAAGACTGGACGAGTCACAGAAAGGCATAGAAGTGGATGTCCCTGTAGAACCGGATGATGAATGCCACTCAACTCCAGGCATATTTAACCCTTATAAGGCTTTTCAGTTTATAGCTTAAGAAAAATAAGTGGCATTTCTATTCATAAATGTGATCTAACAAAGGTGAAGGGAACTAATTTAACATGTTTTGTTTATATTACTTGCAAATGGGATGAATTAAACATCTGCTGAGAATTTTAACAGAAAAAGGTTTAATGGTGTTGAATTAAAAGCCCCAGAATGCAGTGGGTCCACGCTGATGTAAACGGTTTTGTATGGTCTGACGTGACCAGTGTCATGACCTGCAAGAATACCTGACCACACCACCAGGCACAGGCGTCATCGTTTTGCATTGGCCAGGGAACATTTACGCTGGACAAGGGACCAGTGGGCCTCAGTACTGTTCTTTGATGAAATTCGATTCATGTTGAGCAGTAATGATGGCCGCCAACGATGTTGGAGACATCAAGAAGAGTGCTATGCATCAGCCACTGTTGTCACCAGACGAGCCTTTGGTAGTGGTGGTGTTACAGTATGGGCCGGTGTGTCTAGTCAATACAGAACTGCCCTACACTTTGTGAATGGTAAAATGACAAGCCCATACTACCTGAATAACATCATTAATCCAGTGCTCCTGAATGAACAACACAGGCGTAATTTCATCTTCATGGACGACAATGCTCCAGCTCACCGAAGTCGCATCATTAGATAACGGTTGCTGGAGATTGGGGTACCTCAAATGGGGTGGCCTGCACTTTCTCCAGACCTGAATCCCATAAAAAACCTGTGAGTCGCCATGTAGAGGCTCGAACCTCTTTACCCCAGAACCTCAATGATCTGAGGGCCGCCCTTCAAGAAGAGTGGGATGCTGCGCCTCAGAAGCCAAGAAGTCGACTTGTGAACAGCATGAGGCGTCGTTGTCAAACTGTAATTGATGCCAAGGGACACTGTTGTCGATGAGGAAATCACCAATGCATGCTTTACTTCAGTGCCCTGTTTTCATGATATAATATCACTGCAGTGGGAACTTTTTTACGTTTTCCATTAATTTCACCTGAAAGCCAAATATGAGTAGTGTATATTCACTTAACAGGAGAGTTGAACCAAATGTGTTTGAGTTGAACCTGGGTACAACAGTAATTACATTGTTATTGCAAGTATTACTAATATGTAATTAGGGAAAATATTAAGTGGGACTGGTTTTATTTTTATTTTTATTAATCACATATGACACATACGATTTTATATCAGTCTGTGGGAGTATGTGTGTAGTCTTGTGCCTGCTGTAGGAGTAACTCAAAATAGACGGTCTTGTTTAATTCACCAGTGGATCTACAGCATCGAAACACACAGATCAGTTCAGCAGAAGTTTATTTTTGTCTGAATGAAGAGTGAAATTATCTTGACTGGCCTAAAAGTAAAAGGGGAACAGGATTTAAACAGTATTGGCCATCTGGCATCGGAGAGTAAAACTGAGGTTAAAAATGTAAGACACACACACATGCAACATTAGGACTGTACTGAACTGCACACAGGGGCACCTGAAACCACCACAGACAGAGAGCCTCACACACACTAGAGGAAATTAGTTCACCCCTGTTTTACTGGACCACTTTTACCCTAATATAATTACTTACTATATACATGTTATAAATATTTATTTTTATATATCTATTTCTTTTAATCATTTAAAAACAATTTTTTAATCCGAGCTTGTTTTTACTGTGTTGTATACCTGTATTTTTACTTTATTTTTTACAGAGACAGCTGCTGGCTGAGATTCAAACTGTGAAATGATTGCATATAATTTGTATGAGAAGGAATATAGTATAATCCCTATAACTGTAAAACTGACCTCCAGTGAGGCCTTGACCTCTCTGTCAAAAATAACATAAATTATAAATATTATTTTATTATTTTATTTATTGTTTGTCTTTTCATTTTCCTTTAAAGTACATTTGTATATGTCAGCTTTACATTTTGTAAAATATTATTCTCAGGCATTTTTATTTAATTTTATTTAATAGTTTTGGGTTTTTTTTGGTCTTGGCATGACCTCTGAAGCACTCTGAGCTGCTGTTATGAGGATATAAGCAAGACACACTTTCATTTACAGCAGTGGTCACCAACCTCCTTCTGGAGATTTACCTTCCTGCCATTTTTAACTTCAAGCTGCACCCAACATGATAACAGCCCCAGATGCCCAGTGGGGTGCCCACCCCCAGTCTCCGGAAGGACCAGAAACAGGGTTGTTGAGATACTTTAAAGTGCAGGCCCATATAAAAGGTCTCAGGATACATTTGAAATGACAGTATTTTATTTCTTAAGAGTCTCTAACCACAATTACACGACGTTCACACTTATATGCTGTTTTTATAATTGAGGGGTCGTCATTGTGATCATAGCACTTGCACTAAAGTGGGGCCTGGGATCAGTGGGGCCTGGGCGTCTGAGGCTACAGCCCTGAATGTTTTATGATTAAGACGTGGATCACAAAAATAACAAAGCGGGGAAAATGTGGCAACACATTCAGATGTATTAAATAAAGTTAACTGATACAATTACACTAATTATTATAATTATGTAATGAAGGGAGACAAAGCGTGAGGTTAAACTGATTGTGAGAGAACATGTGGAACCTCTTCCTTTAAACAGACATCTACTCAGCACACAGCTGCATTCTCGAAGAGTTTTGCTGGAAAATCTTTCCAAACACAATGACCTTGACGGCCTGTCTAAACTGCTTGTAGAAGAACGCATACACAATGGGGTTGCAGGCTGAGCTAGAGTAGCCGATCCAGCTGAGCAGATCGAACATCTGTGGGGGGCCGATGAAACCAGAGACAAGGATTATGATGCTGTAGAAAAAAAGTGGTAGATTAAAGAGCAGAAAAATCCCCGTCACTACTCCTAAAGTCTTAGTGGCCTTTCTCTCAGGCTTGCTTGTGTGCTCACTTCCCACCTTCCCTCGGGTGTTGTGGATGGAACGCGAGTGCCTCTGTGCAACCATGAATATTCTGATATATGTGCAGAGCACTATGATCATGGGCATGTAAGAGAAGAGCACAAAAGTCATTATGCTTGCCGTGGGTGTCAGGGAGACCACACAGAGCCCTTCGCAGGGCAAGGTGTCCTGACCTTCACTACCAAAAGGTGGAAACTTTATCATCAGTGCCGGAGCAGCCGAGATGCCCCAGCAAATAATGACCATGACAAGAGCAGAAAGAGGGGTTATCCTAGTGTGGTACAGCAGGGGGTGACATACAGCATAGTATCGCTCAACAGAGATAAATGTAATGTTCAGAAAAGAAACGGAGCACAGAGTGATGTCAAGGCTGCCGTGTATCTTACATAACATGTTCCCCAAATACCAGCAGGTCTCCACAGAGCGTATCATGCTGGGAGGCATCACCACCCCTCCCACAAGCAGATCGGCCACAGCCAGAGAGAGAGTGAGGTAGTTGGTCGGTGTGTGCAGCTGCTTGAAGTGAGAGATTGCCACAATCACCAGCAGGTTTCCCACCAGTGTGAGAAGCACAATGGCACCAACAGTAAAATAAATTATGACTTTCAGAGCCAGAGGGTAGAGAAATCTCGTACAAGAGTTGGGATTGTGATTGTAACAGAAAGAAGCATTCCCCGTCTTCTCAGTTCCGTTCATCTCTTCGTCGCTCGTCATCACTGTAGGAACGTCAAGAAGGAGTGTTATATTTTTGAATCAAAATCAAGGGACTTCTTCAAAACACTGTGTACAAAATCCATGAGTAAGGCTTTACATAAACATAATGATAATTTACTAGTAATAAATTACCAAACACATCTTCCTCCCTGCTTTAGAGAATTACAAAAGACAACAAAATGAATACACTCAACAAAATGAATACAGAATCAGTTCACTCTGTCTTAATAAAGCCTCAACTGCTTACAGGGGTTGAAGCCATACATGAGGAAGAGCAGCTCTCCTTTATAGTCTTCATGGTGGTGCATAATGAACAGCTTTCTCTGCATTGGTCTCCTGATACCCTTGATCAACAAATCTTACACAATGTCAGAGTGTAACAAGCCCTGTATTTCTTTCACAAGCACAAACTGTGCTGTTAATCAGGGGAACATGAGAATAAATTATGTAATATGATTGTAAATGATGTAATATTACATTTAAAGATCACTCAAGTGCTCATTTAATAACAAAACATAACAAATTAAGGTCTTTCTACACAAATCACTACTTAATGTGAGACCTCTATCGAGCAAGACTTTTATTTTAAATGATTTTATTTCATCTGCCAATTTGGATTTTATGTTTTTAACTGAGTCCTGTTTGCAAACTGATGATCATAGCCAGCTTGTTGAACTATGTCCTCCACAGTATGATTCTTTCAACAAACCTAGAGTCAGTGGTCGCAGGGGTGGTATAGTGAGTGTGTACAAGAAGACCTTAAAATGTACCTTGCGATAAATTTTCTTCCTTTGAGGTGCTCACTTTTAAACTCAGTGGTCCTTATACAATTTTATTTGCTATAATTTATCGCCCCCCTAAACCAACAGGTTGCTTTTTAGCTGTACTCCAAGAATTTCTCTTTACTCTTGTTTTAAATTATGTGTTGTTCTTTGTGGTGATTTTAATTTTCATGTCAATCACTCCACCAATGTTTGTGCTACTGACTTCCTAAATACTGTTACATCTTTCAACTTCAGCCAACATGTGTCAGGGCCAACATGTGTCTAGGCCAACACATAACTGTGGTCATACACTGGCCCTTGTCTTCACCCTGGATCTTAAAGTATTTGATTTGACTGTGTCTCCACTCCTTGTGTCCCAGTGGAAAGTCATGCTGACTGTGAAAAGGTTTTGTCCTTTTTTACTGAAAAAGTGGAGTCAATTAGAACCTCTATATCTTCTAATGCTATGTACTCTGAAGTCCCTTACTTACAGGATAGGTCTACTTTAAATCACTTTGATCCAATTACTCTGTCTGAACTTCTAGAGACAGTGTCGCATATGAAAATATCTTCCAGTCCTCTTGATGTACTACCAACAAAGTTTCTACTAGAAGTAATGGGATCTGTTGGGTCCTGTTTACTTTCTATTTTCAATAGTTCAATTTTAAATGGTTGTGTCCCTGATTATTTTAAAACTGCTTGTGTGAGTCCACTGCTAAAGAAATCAGGGCTTGATCCTTCTCTACCTCAAAACTACCGACCTATTTCCAAATTACCATTTGTATCAAATATTCTAGAAAGATTAGTATCCAAACAACTTGTCTCTGCTCTGGAAGACTGCTGACCAGGCGTCGTTCGCTCGGCAGGTCCAAAAATGAGACGATACGGGAGCTAGGTAGGTGCTTTACTCCCTCAGAACAGGAGAATTGATTTCCTTTCTTCTAAAAGAGCATTCGAGTGGCGAAAAGCACTCGCGAACGGAGCAGCCATGGAAAGAAACTTCATGCATGGTTCCTTAAAGGAACAGGCTCTGTAACAATTTCATACGGAAACATTAAACATCGACCTTTAAAACGTTTAGCCATCTCACTTACTGTCTATTAGGTAAGACTAATATTAATTACTAATTTCTATTAACACAAGATGTTTAACTTGGTTTCTTTTTGTCATCTATACATGAAAATATAAGCAAGAGTGTGTTTACTGGTTAATACACTGCTGTTTATTTAAAATAAAACAAACCAAGCCTCAT
>JBBPCY010041191.1:0-13549 GCA_037974405.1 Brachyalestes nurse
GTTGATTACAGCAGTGTTTTTATACTTTTCCTCATTAAATAAGATGTGATTCAGGTGATCACTAATCAGTCCTTCATGAAGCAGAATGAGGTGCTTGTGTAGGAATTTAACAGACACTGGCATAGAATGGTTGTCACACTCAGAGATGCCAAGCTAAAAATATAGTCACAATTATCATAGGAATTTCTAAGTGTTTCTTAGTAAAAAAGCTTATCGAAATTCTATGATTATGATTAAGTAAGTTTAATTTACTTTATGAGGTGAGTCTAAATTGTATTCTCATTTTTAATTAATTGAACTGCGCTGACCCTGACTTTCCTCTGAAAATGTGCCTGTTCCAATTAAAAAATGCATATTTTTTGCAAGCTAAAAGAGTTGTCATGGGAATTTGCTCATTCATTCGCTCGTTTTACAGATCAAATGTCAAAGATGTCATGTCAAAATTTGAGTTTTTCTGCTTAGTCAGTGCCTTTTTCTCTGTTTACCGCTCAGCGGTGTTTGACCGACTCCTGAATGAGTAGTTCCCCTGTTCTCTAGCTTTGGGCTATTTTAAAACGGGCAATTGCTTTGACGCAGTCTGTCTTTAATGGCCCCTCTTTATACTTTCCTCAATTGCCAATGACTCGTGTAATGGCTGATTTTCACACTGAAATGCCTCGCAGTCTGGCATGGATTACACAGCTACTGTAAGGGGACAGCAAACGTCTAATGTAAGCTACAACCTTAAGTGGCACTCCTGAACTATAAATGAAGTGTGCTGGGGAAAACTTGTACCTCCTACTTGCAGTGAGCCAGTTACGAGGCTTCATCTTAGGGTTTCTAATTCAGTGATTACGCTGTGAATTGATATCCGCACCCCGATGATTTGTGATGAGTTTGTGACTTCATGACAGATTGCCTTCATCCACAATTCCTCCACATTCTCTTTCTCTGTTCTCCATTGTCTTGCCATTATTCTCTGCTTCTGGTGGGGTCTAATTGCCCGAGTGCAGGTTCTGGGCTTTAAAGATGTACTCAGAGCCATAAAGGAGGCTTATCAAGGGCAGCTCTTAATATTTAACTACTGTGTGACCAGCAGCCTGGGTTATAAACTATCTTGCTTAATTTGATAGCTATCATTTGTTTGATGATGCACTTCCGCTGCTGTTTTAGCAGTTCACCCTAATCTGTAGAATATTTAACATTAAGATTAGTTGTAACTGACCATTACATAAATGCTGTACTGCTGTACTTCAGTTGGATGTACTGCCATGCAACTGAAAATGATCTCTGGGATTGAAATGATTAAGTAAATACAATTTACAATAGCCAGGAATAATAAAAGATTGTCTGAATATTACTAATATAATTTGAACTGTCTTTAGGTAAAATGTTCTTTACTGAACTGTGAATTGTAATATGATTATCAGTTTCTTACATTTCTGAAGTTCCTAAAAACAGCAAAAACTTACCCGTCCTAAATTAGGTAAAGTTTGAAAGATTTCTATATAACAATATATGGTAATATTAATATTATATTAATGTAATCTGGTAAGGGGCTGTTATTTCCATCACTTTTCTTCACCGAATATGAATTAAGGTTACATGATTTTGGAATCTTGATCACTGATTCTTTTTTTAGTAACGCAGTAATCTAACGCGTTATAATTTTAAAATTGGTAATTAGATTACCGCTACAATTCAAGTAACGTTGCGTTACCGCTGCGGTACTAATAAAATCAAGTTTACAGACTTCTGTCTGACAGGCGCACGCGTGACGTCATCTACGGGAGACCTGTGCGCGACACCAGCTCAAATGAAAACAAACAGAGCATTAGAGAGTCAGAAGTTTGCGTTCAGTAACTGGAAATATAGCCTTTACTTTAAATTCATCTCAGTTAAAGCAAGAACATTATGTGAGTTGTCGTAGGTTTGTAACACTTAATAATAGTGTGTTTGAGTGACTTAAGAGTGTGTTTGAGCTGATTTAAGAGTTTCTTTAGAGGGTCGGGAAGTAACTAGTAATCTAACTAGTAATGTAACTAATTACTTTTGAAATAAAGTAATCACATTAGTAATTTGATTACTTTTCAAGGGAGTAATCAGTAATCAGTAGTTTAATTACTTTTTTAAAGTAACTTGCCCAAAACTGCTGATGAGCAATATTTCATGGCATTCATTGTATTCTAAAATGGCAGATTATTTTGGAAATTATGAGCTGTTACACTAAAAATATTTGCATGTTAATCTTCTTACTGCATTTTAACCTTACAAAAATAAATGCTGTACTTACTGCTGATCCAGATGGATGATTTTCTAGATTCAACACTAGCAGAAATGTACATAAAAAATACTGACATCATATCAACATCAACATCAGCCTACAGTTACCATAAAATATCACAAATGCAACTTCGCAATGTGATTAGCTGAGAGGATATATCGCTTACTGGGACATCATGGCACTCCAGCTGAATCTTTTGTAGCATATTCCTTATTCACCATTGCCAAGAATGGATAAGTAAAAAACGAATCCCTGGGGTGTAGAGATGCTATATGTGTTTTTAATCTAATGTGAACGACAGTATTGTGTATATATGTAACACGTATGTAAAATGAGTATCTAGTCGGGTCAAGCTATTAACCGATAGTCCATACTTTGGGTCATAGTCAATAGTTTGTTTAGAGTTTGACTTCACAAGCAGACTTTATGTTTCAATTGTAGAAGTGTTTGCGATACCATTTTTCTCCATACTACAGAAACTGAAGACGGACATATGACAGTATAGCATTCCAGCCTTTAGATATATTTCTATCACGTAAGTGTCTTTATGACAATATAAGGTAAGCTGTTATCAGAATTGGGCAACATCAGTAAATGTTAATCTTGATGCATAGTCTCTTAGCTGTGATAAGTTTAGCTTGTTTGAAGTTGTTTGCTATCTAAGTGTCTACCGTACTGTGCTGTTAGCTAACTTGAGTTAACTACCTTAATGCTGAGTTAACTTGGTCTTTTGTTTGAAATGCTTTCACCTGGTCTGAGTTGAGTTGCTAGGCAGGTCCACTAGGCACTATATATAGCCACACATTTGCCCTGTAGCTATCCCTGTACTTGTAGTATTCTCTTGTGTCGTATTTTTCTACCTAAGCTAGAAACTAACAAACGTTGCCCGGCTACTGCCTGTTTTTATTAACGTGTATTTTTCTATCATTGTAGAAGATGTGTTCCTCATCAGAGAGGCAATAATCCAAGTAGCCTATTGCATCATTTCCTGTCCATCCATTCTCTAACTTTGATTCACAGTGAACTACGGAACTGTCACATTCATTTCTGGCCTTGCATCTTTTCACTCATCACACTTCTTGGCTCTTACTGAAACCTGGATTACACTGGAGAACTCGGCAACACTTGTAGTGCTATCTACTGCTTTTGCTTTCCTGCACTCCCCTCTCAAGGCTGTAAGAGCAGGGGGCACAGGTTCCACAAATGGTGCTTCACGACTCTACTCAGTCTTTTAAATTCCATTGTTTTGCTGTAACTCATCCCACTAAACTCTACATCATTGTTGTTTATCGTACCCCCAGGGCAGTAGAAACCTTCACTGAAGAACATCCTCCTCAGTTCTTTCCCAGATGATGAGTCTCCACTCATTCTTCTTTGTGACTTCAACCTCCCAAATGATGAGCTGCATACCTGCAGCATCCTCAAACATCTGTCATCCTTTGTTATGAGCCTCAACAGGTTTCTTCCAATCCATAATGCAGGTAATGGCCTTGACTTCGTCTTCACCAGAGCCTCTCTGTCTCTCAGAACATCACCTACTCCAACCAATCTACAACCATCTCCCCGCTTGCTGCAATCTTTGCTCGCCTGTATCCACCTGCTCTTTCTACACCACACCTGACAGACCCCACAGCAACCAAAGACTGTGAGCAGCGGAAACAAAGATGGAGAATCACATCTTATCTCTGATCTCTTCTCATGTTGGTCATCTATCTAAATTTACTACTTAGATATCTGCTGTAAAGTCTTCTTTCTTTAAAGCCAAGCTAGAAGAATCTGCAGCCAACCATCGCAAACCCTCACCAAATTTTCTTCACTTCTCAAACTCCCTGTTCCTCCTGCACCTTCTTCCATCTCCTGCGAGGCCACCTTCCATGTTGAACTGACAAGATCACACAATCCTTCCATGGAAATATTACCCATCTGTCCTACTCATAACTTGCTGACCATTCTCCACTTACCTGCTTTACCCCACTTTCTAAGAATGACGTTCTTCAGCTCTACATCCTGCCACCCTACCATATCTTTGGATCTTTCTCCTTTATAGTGCTCACATAATAAATGGCACTATGGAATCAGACCATGTTCCAATGGCCTTCGCATCAGCTGTAATCACACCAGTCCTAAAAAGATCACATTCAGCATCACTACTGTGATCCACTACAGACGGGTATCTCTTCTCTCCCTCTTCTCCAAAGTTGTCTAGTGTTCTGTATGTAACCAACTCAACAAGTGTCTATCACAAAAAGGCTTCATGACCCAAACTTGTCTGGATTCAAAGCAGCACTTTCAACAAAAACTATAGTTTTAGCTGTTACTGAGGAGCGTATTGCAGCCAAACCATATAAACTATATTCAGTTATAATTCTCCTAGATCTTTCTGCAGTTTTTGATATGATCAACCATCCTTGAGGATCAAGTGTCTAAGGATCTATGTCTGCCCAATAAACACTTACCACTGGTGTTCCCCAAAGCTCAGTGCTTCATTCCTTTTCTTTTTCTTATATCTTCACATGGTTTCTCCTTCCACTGTTATGCTGACGATGCTCAGCTCATCCTCTTCTTTACTCTCTCGGCGACTCTCAGATCTCAGCCTGGATCTTTGCATGTCTGAACTGCATTTCCTCCTGGATGACAGTGGATCACCAGCAGCAAAATCCCAGCAAAACAGAGCTACATCATAGCGTACATCCTACATCCCAGCAGATGCATCCGCAGTCTCTCGTCATCTCCACACTACAGTTACTACAGTTACTCGCTCCTGGCTGACCTTCCTCTGAAGACCACGAGACCTCTAGAGATGATTCAAAATGCAGCAGCACATCTGGTCTTCAATACACCAAAATTCTCCCACACCACTCCACTACTGCAAACCCTTCTTTGGATTAATGTGGCTGCTTGCATTAGATCTCAACTCAAACGCTCACCTACAGAGCCAAAACTTGTCAAGTTCCATATTACGTGTTAGCACTTATCAGACCACAGGTCTCAACTCACCCTCTTCAATCATCAAGCACAGCCTGACTTAACCTACTTTTTCTCAAAGGTCGAAGACAGGCATCAAGACTTTTCTCTACTAAGTGCAATAACTTACTTCAAACTACCATTTCGTTGGTAGGTTTCACTCAACTGTGTTCTATAGTATCTATCGTATTTATATCTGGCCTTTCTGTACATAGTGTATGTCCATATTGAGTTTTTTTTTCCTACAGATTTTTCATTTAGATTTTATTTAGACTTAAAATTTTATATTGTTGTCTCTGTCTGCAGTTTTCTGATTCTGATTCTGATTCTGATTCTTAGCTTTGGCTAACACAAAGCACTCATGTATGTCCCTCTGCATGAGAGCGTCTGCCAAATGCTGTAAATATAAGGAAACAAACTGTATATTAGGAAACAAACTGCACACTGGAACAACAGTATGTTTAAAAACTACTTAAATCTCATATTTCCTTTTTTTTCCCCCAAAGGTGACCATCCTAGTCTATTTTAACAGTCATCCTTAAATAAAGGAAGGGTTGCAATTACTCTGTTTAAGCAACCTAACCAAAGCTCCAGGTCTTGATTGAATCTTTCAACAACCTCGTGCAATCTTTCTTTGGGACTTGACTTGCCAGCATGTGTGCTCAGTGTGTATGTGCTCATACAAGAGGCCAATTTTATCCTCAGTCACAAGGCACCGGCACTGGTTTAGCCTTTGCGATGAGCTCTTCACCTCAAAATAGGAAATGGCACGCTACCCCCTAAGATACAGACCCCTTCTGTGTTCCAGTTGGCAGATACACAGTTGTTGAGTGGGACTCGCTGCGTTTTGATGGGGTGGATTTGCTGTGGCTTCTCAGTGACGACCCCCCTTGCTACCATTGCAGCCCTATATGGGGATGCTGAGGACAGGGTACTAGGAAGGACCCTTCAAACTTCTCTACAGCAACATTTGCCATATGTGTGCGTGATTCAACATGCTGATGGTTTTCAAACCGAACCCTTCAAACTTTCCAGGATTTTCACTCATTGCTCTATAGTGCAATATACCATCAATACTAGTATAGCAGTATTCCTATCATGCGGCAGTAGTGTTTGTTAGATTTAGTAGTTCTGATAGATAAACAAAAAAGAAGGAAAATAACATAATCAGTTGCTTTGTTAGTTGCTATTATGCATTATCAAAT
Source organism: Brachyalestes nurse (assembly GCA_037974405.1). NCBI lineage: Eukaryota > Metazoa > Chordata > Actinopteri > Characiformes > Alestidae > Brachyalestes > Brachyalestes nurse. Next base: position 6,433 of record JBBPCY010041191.1, read on the forward strand.
AAACTCAAATATCACCCGAGTGTTGTGATATGGTGCGACATTCACACATTTATATGATATGTATGTATGTATATATGTATATACATACATACAGGACAGGACCCTTGAATATTGACCAGTAAAAACATTCCCCCTCTTCACCCACCGCTTCCTCCCCTATGCACCAGTATAGGACATGCCATGGATGGCTTCCACTGGGAATAAAAACCCCAAAATAAAATTGCGATCATCTGTTTACCACCCACTGAATCTTGGAATAGAAGGTCAAGGTGAGGTTAGGTGGACAAAGCCGGCATGGCAGCCAATCAGAATGCAAGATTTCAGAACTCCCAAAGCACTGGGGCTAAGCTTGATTATGTAGCCGAATGATTAGTAATTTGTGTGTCTTCAGTACTAGCCCAGCTTGAGGAGTATAAAATCTATATGCACTGTGTGTTCTATTGTGTCATGTAAAATCATGTAAAGCAGCAGTGATTGAACAACACTACGATGTGTTTTTTTGTTTGTTTGTTTTCAATTCACAGCACCCTAGTTTCTTTTCAGGCTTCCAAAAACTCCTCCGCCAGAATGTATTACCAAAAAAATAAATAAAAGACAAAAATTAAATCTTAGTCATTTGAGTGTGGGTGTCTGTATAGCATAGGTGATAAAAGCCAGTCCTTGATTCAGAATCGCTTTTATTGTTATTCACATAACACAAAAAACGAATCACGTTTTTTGCTGGTGCAGTCTTTTCAGTTTAACATTGTGACACAATTCAGCTGCCATCCTTTTAAGTTTTTGCTGTTTTGTTGGTTCTGGCATGAAATACAGAGCTGGATAATGTCCTAAATTAGCAGACATAGGTCATTCAAACAAATACATTTTTGCATGTATTATTTTCTCAAACTATCAACCAAATATGTTTTTTTTTTCTGTAAGAAAGGTAAAGTCATCTGCCTTAGTGTTTCATGGTGATATTGTTCTTAGAGCTGCCTTGTACAAAAGTTGATCATTATTTAAAAATATTATTTGCTCCTTCATGAAAAACTGAAAAAACTAAAAAAAAAAAAAAAAAGCACAAAATTTACATAACATGAATCAAATGATATGGTGAAATTTAGGAAGAAAAGCGAATGAGTCCACTACATAACCACATAATAGTGCAAGTGCACCTAACTGAGACGGATCAAAATAAAGATATTACATTTGCTTATTGCATGTATGTAGCAAAGAAAACTACAGATAGCGATCTTGGTTAGTTGTGACTGTAGGACTGCATAGAGAGATATACACAGTCCCAGCAGTGTGGCCCAGGTGGTGAAAGCCTGGTGTTAAGTGTGGTAATAGCCAATTGATTTTGTTCTCCATTCTTAACCGCATATAAAGAGTCTGTCAGGAACTGGGCAGGGAGTGTGTTTGTGTGTGTGATTGCATTGGCCTTACCTAATTTGAATTAATACTCCCCAGTACTCACCATTAGGATTCTATGAACCTTGTGACACCAATGTCACAATTACATGTGCATCACACGCACACGTACACACACATTTCAATACACCTTTACTGGTGACACTACTGTTCTATTTTTTGATGTACTTACTTACAACACAATCATAAAAACTAAATCCAAACTGTTATTGGGCAGCAGGGCAGCAAAAACATCTATTTTGGTTCTATTTATAAAGCTACATGCCAACATAAGTACTTTATGGCAACTGAAATAAACCTACATTAACAGAACTTCCAAGAAACCCAGTCAGTGTTTTGACAACTGACAGCTCCTGGACTAAGTCATTAGAAATATTTATATAGATGTGTGTTCATTTTTATAAAAGGCTTGTAAAGGTGTTATCTAGCTTTATGCTCCCTGCTTTACAGTAAAGTATGACCTTTTCTAACCATAACATGTTCGGGCTGCAGCATCATTTAACTGGTTTAAGTGGTTTCACCCAGACCTGTGAGCAGGTTTCCAGGGGGAGATGACACAAATTTTTTCATAAAAGTTCTTTTTTTGAAGGTAATGCTGGGCTAAGTCAGACTTGCATATACTGTGCATATACTATCAAGTTAAAATGGGGCTCCTGAGTGGCTAGTTTAAGAGACACTGTTTAAGTGTTGGCCCTATGATCAGGGGAATGCGAGTTTTAACCCTGGTGATCCCCAGCCATGTGTGGCCGAGAGTCTAAGATAGCACGATTTGTGTTCCTCTCTCTGGGTGGGTAGGATGGCCCTTCATCTCCCCCATCACTTAGCATGACGTATTAGTCTGTATGGCCATGACTAAAACTGTTGAGCAAACTGGGACAAATCACACATCCCAAAGAAAATGTATTACATTTTTGCTGTAACACATCAGATTCTTATTACATACACAATGTCATTCTGATATTTTGCATGGCCACAGTATAAACCAGGGACCCCGGCAGTCCCCTGTAGAAGAACCCATGCCCATGAACCAGGACTAGAGGGCACGCATCCAGAAGCCATGGGTGGCTGGGTGTGCGATGTACACCCCAACATGGCAAGACGCCCCCACTGTCACCCTTTTCATGAAAGAGCAAATAATATTCTTTAAATTATGATCAACTTTTCTACAAGGCAGCTCTAAGAACAATATGACCATGACTAAGGAACACTAAGGAAGATAACTTTACCTTTCTAACTGAAAAAAACAGTTTGAGAAAATAATACATTCAAAAAAGTATTTGTAGAAAACAGGAGAAAACTGACCCCTGCTGAAACACGCTATGCAGCCACAGAATGGGAAGTTGTAGCCATTAAATGGGCCATTGAGGAGCTCCAATATTATTTGTAGTGTAGGAATTTTACTCTGGTTACTGATCACGTTCCTCTCCAATGGACAGCCAAATTAAAAAACAATAACAATCGCTTCTCTCACTGGTTCCTCTTGTTGCAGGACTTCTCTTTCGAGGTGCGGCGTAGGGTGCCCGGTGGGCCCTTCCAACAATTTCTCAGCGCTTGGGGGAATGCTGTGACCTGCTACACTGAGCAGCAGGGGCTCCTCGCCCAGCACTGACCATGATGCTGAACGCATAGCCCATGTCAACTACAGTGGGAGCACTGACAGCTCTGCACTGTTTTGGCGCCACAAATTTGGACCAGATACCAGCAAGTGGAGGGGATGGTCCTGCCTGATGGAGCGCACCTGACAGCCATTACATGCTTACCATCAATGAGACAACAGCGAAGTGGTCTGCGGCGGCAGGGCCTGGAGCAACGGATATTTTGACCTATTTCCAGACCAACTCAAGCTCAAAGAATCACATCCACTTACCAAGAAGTACACCGGCTGCCCCGGAACCCCTTTCTGCCTTCTCCACCTCCCACTTCCGATAGTAGAAGGACAACCCCCTGCACGACGACACACCACCACCATCACTTCCCTCACTGCCCAGAACTGCACTACTGTAAATAAACTGCTGTCTCCCACAGTGCTAGAATGTAAAATACTGATGTTACAACTATATATACTGTAATTCATGCAAGAGTGTTTTCCTTAGTATGCGCTGTCATTGTCTTTGATATAAGGAGGGTAAATACAGAAATAATTACATTTAATTTTCAGTTATAAAAATACAGGGCTTTAAGAAGAACAGAACAAAAAACAAGAGAACACTTAGCGAAACACTCAAGATAGCTCCATGGAGGAAACTGTTATGATGCAGGAATGCTGGACTGGGTCTGCCAGAGATGCGTCACAGGCCAAGAGCCAATATATGGAGCTTTGCATCTCTCAACAGTACTGAAACATTTATAGTACATTTTATAAGGAATTTACATTAATATTTGTGTTACAAAATTAGTAAATTATATTTTTCTTACTAATTTAGCACAAAAACGGTCTTTGCAGTAATATACCACTCTCACACCATAACGCACCAGGATTTTCTCCAACACAAGATGTCTCCAACACATTTATATGGAAACATATATATATATATATATATATACAGGCAAAAAATAAATGTAAAAAATGTAGTGACTCAGTCAGCCAAGGCGTGTTTAGTGTCTGAAGCTTGGTCTTTAGTTTTACACTGAAGCTATGAGGCTAATGTACTCCTGAACTCCTAAATCATCATATCACACTTGCCTCAAACTTCTATATAAGTGTCTCAAATTTTCTTCAACATATGTGGCTAAGACAATGGGCGAGAAGTATGGTGCACAGTCAAACACGTCATGCACCATGCATTGATTTGAGCACATCATTGAGTGTCTTTCAGTGTAGACATCCTACACAATTTGTATTGGATTTGTATTTATATGCGTTTATATTGTATATGTGGAACATCATTGCTGTACTACTGAAAGTGAGTAGCATGGTGGAAAAACAGGGTAGCATTCTTTTGTTCTAAAGGTGCATTTGTCAAAATACGTGGCAACCCTCTTCTTTCCCCCAGCAGTTTATTTCTCTCTATTTCCTCTGAAGCTGTGCAAACCCTCTGACACCACCTCTCCCTCTCCTTCTTCTCTCTCTTTCTTCCATCCCTTCGCCTCCATGAAAGCAGCGGTCTGTTCCTGAGATGCTGACGAACAGAGTGAAAAGGGGGAGGGGGAGCAAGGGAGGGAGAAAAACGAGGGAGTGTGTTTTTTGAAGCCGTTAGACAGTATGTTTGGATTAGGACAGACTGCTGGAGAAAGAGGGAGAAAGAGTCAGACGAAGGAGAGTAATGATGGGCAGTCTGGATGAGGGGAGTATAGGAGGAGGGAGGGAAAGGGAGAGGGAGAGAAAGAGAGAGAGAGAGAGAGAGAGAGAGAGAGAGAGAGAGAGATTGGAATTCAGGGATGTAAGGTTCTGGGGGTCTTGATGGTTCCCAGATGTTTCAGTAGACCCTCGTCTGCCTCAGCCACATCCATAACATCCATACCATCTCTTATTCACCCTCTCTCTCTCTTTCTCTCTCTCTCTTCTTTCCTCCCTCTTTTTCCTCGTCTTTTTCTTGATATTTTTTCTTTTTCTTCTCTCTCTAGAATTATAGCTCTCAGAGGTGGAAGCTGGATGCTGCGAGTCTTCCTTTTTGAATTGGGCTTTAGAGATAAATGTGCATGTGCTCATAATGCTAAATCGTGAATGCAGCCAAACTGGCCAAACTGCATTTACACACAGACAGACACATACAGCTCAACACATTCTGATCACAAACATGGTCAAACTTGGTCCTTTAAATGTGTATCTTACAGAAAATAATCCAGACATTTATATATGTAGTGTAAACAGGGTCATATTTCCACCGGTATACATTAGCCTGCATTGTTTTGGAGCAAAACTATTCATGTTATTTTGATCGTCTACATGTTTTGTTTTCTCCAAACATCAAAGAACATCTGTGATAGGTCAGAATACTTACAGCACCCAGTAAAGCAGTCAGTGGTTGGCTGGGTGCTTATTTACACACTGCAGAATGCTGCTATAATAATAAGCATGAACATATGATGTAATGTGCATCTCTCTCTCATGAAATCTCAGAGGTCTGTGGATTAGTCTTCCTTCTTTTGTTCTGTGTGCTCATTGCTGTACTGGTTGTGTGCTCAGTTTTGTTAGAATGGGTTAAATGCAGAGGTAGTGTGAGTGAGTGAGAGACAGAGAGAGAGGGAGGGTGTGAATAGGCCTCAGTGTAATGTATGTTCTTCTGAAATAGTTTGAAGATTTTTGAGATTTTTTAAAAAAAATCTTTCTTCTCTCTCCCCCGACACAAGCACATGAACATTCTTATATCTGTCAGATGCATGTTTTAATTCTTTTACTAATATTTATTTATTTGTCTTTATCTATATGTATATAAGTGTGTGTGTTTGTGTGTGTGTGTGTGTGTGTGAGAGAGAGGAGAGAGAGAGAGAGAGAGAGAATGAGAGAGAGAGACCCACAGATGTGTGTTTGTAGCTTGAATAGTGAGCTGCTGCTAGATTTACAATGGCTCCACTACCTGCCTGCTAGAATGCTTACACCTCACACTCACATACACACACGCACACACACACACACACTCAGCCACCTCCACTTCCACCCTGTGCACTCGACAGGACGCTGTCATATATTAGGGAGTTGTTGACTGCCCTGTGAAGCATACATTTGTCTACATATTAGAGCGTGTCAACACTCACACATCAGCTTCCAGCCAGCGTAGCGTGCTAACACCTCACACATACCGCCAAACACTGAACCAGCGGCTGCTGATTGGCACAAAATAAATAAACTGACCAGTCATTTCATACTCTTGTAATATCTGAAATTCTTATGCCTCAAAGAAAGCAGCCTTTAAACCGCTTGGGCAAGAATTTGTCATTATGTTCCCATTTAAATGCAATTGACATCACGTATTTTATTACTTAAGTACTTAAATCAATGAACAGTGTTTACATACAGTATAAAAAAAGCAGTTTTTTACATTTGTTTGACAAAAATATGGCCAAAATGGTTGTGTTTCTTCCTGAAAATAAGGGCACAACAGCTTTCCAAATTCAAATCTTAATATCAGTTCCACTTTATATTAAGTGTTTTAAGGGACACTTATAAATTTCTACACTTCATATATATATATATATATATAGAATCGCACCATGTTTTATTTCACACTTCCTCAGGTTAAAAGGTGAATAGCTAATATCTAGCTTTTAGTGCTTAATTCCTCATTTCATTCTGCTTGTCTGCACCTTCCTCTTCAAGTGCAACAGTCCTTTCAAATTTCCGAGTATTAAGTAATTACTTTGTGATTTATAAATGTGTAGTGAAATGTTTGGCCGCATTTCGCAGCTCAGACAGCTGTGCGAGGAATGCTTACGACTTCTGTTGTTTATGATTTATAGAGATGTTGATTATGCTCAATTGGACAATTGAGAGAAAACAATTTTATCATCGGCTTTATGGCCGCGGAGGTTCTTGGACAGGGATGAAATGCTTCAGCAGATTTTCTTTCACTGCTGAAGGGGGAGAAGGCCAGCTTCCTTATGGGGAGACGATTATTTTCGGAGCGTCCCGTGTCTGTCACAGGAGAAGGGGGTGTGCATGTGTGTATGCGTGTGTGTGTGTGTGTGTGTGTGTGTGTGTGTGTGTGAGTGTGGATGCATTCCACAGCTGGCTCATGTCACTCTGTGACCCAGAATCCTCTGCACAGAA
>JBBPCY010041202.1:0-13549 GCA_037974405.1 Brachyalestes nurse
TAGTTTACATTGTTGTTAGATATAGTTTAATAAATAATGCTACATGATAAGGCTTCAAGTAGACACTGTAATCGGTGTTTGGTATCGGTATCGGACGATACAGCTTCTAGTGATCGGGGATGGGTGATCGGCCCCAAAAATCCTGATCAGAGCACCCCTATTATTTTAGAGTTTAGGAGTTCTCAATCTCACATTCTCAGACAAACACCGTAATAAAACTGATACATCTTTTGTTCTCTTGCACATCTTACTAAATCCACCTTCTCTGTGTGGCCAGGGACTAAATGTTGGAGCTGTTTGGTCCTGTGAAATCAAAGACAAGCATTTTGCTTTGATTGACCGAGAAAAAGGATTGAGAAAAAGAGTAAACACTACATATGTTTAGAGAACCTTGCCTTTCTGCAACACTTGATAGTGGAATTATAATGACCACTGCTGGAACAAAACCTCATATATCAAAAAAATTGTGAAGGAAAAATGTTCTTCAAAGTGCATTCATGTAACAAGATGTAAGTCCAATGAATTTTGGACCTTTTCTGTTGGTCAATCCATCATGAAATGTTCACAAGATGTAAAGGGCTGAAAGAAAAAGAGGTTTGGATAGTCATTGTAGTCCAAGTACATTCTGACAACTTTGACAGCTTAAATAAAATAGAACCACAAACACAGATACAAATTTTGAAACACAAAAACATAAAGTCCCTCATATTGTCCCTCTGTCATGGGACATGGCATCAGCATCTCAGTTCATGACAACTGACTGTGTCCATGATCTCTGGAAGTCTGCTTCTTCTGTAGAGAAGAAAAATGTTAACAGATGTCATGATTAATTAAGTACGATTTTGCTCAGATTTAAAGACTGGAGGCTGTACATGAGTACCAAACACTGACAAGAATGTTATTCCATAACTGGGGACTTTGTAGTTTATATAATTCTAGCTACTGATAAAGAGCAAGCAACTAGTTCACTCAGATACTGTGGGGCAACATAAAATAGGTCAGACAGATTTTGTAATCAGTATGGAATTTAGTATAGAACTTTTAACTGGAGCTTATAACTCACAGACAGCAAGATGAGTTTTCCTGAACAACGCTTTGATTACTGCTAACCTGAGAATTTTAGGTTTACTTTACAGTTAACTTTGGTTAATTATAGAACAAACTATTTCTGTGTGCGGCTATTTGACAAAATTCACAGCCTTTGGATAATGTATGCAAACAGATTTATAAGAAGGAGATCAGAGATCAGTTGGAGTAAAGGATTCCAGTTGCTCTACTGATGTGGTGGGCTTGAAGTTGGTCCATACTCTGCTCTGTATATGCCTGTGGTAAAGGTTTTCAGTTATGCTGTTAAAAATTGGAATAAATAAGTGACTGATATTGATATCCATGGAACCAGCACAGCTGAATTTGCTGTGTGTGTAAAAGTTGCAGTTTCAATTTCTTTCTTTTTTTTTTTTACTTTTGTAATACATCTTCCTATATGGTGCAACTACCTAAGCATTGTCCTTATTGTCCTTAAGTTCAATTCTCAGAGATTCCATAACTACCCACCACCAGGAGTCCAGAGGCTCTACTGCCTCTGGGTGGATTTTTGGTAATCAAAATTAGTTTGATTAATATGAAGCCAAAACAGTAAAGAAGCTGTTAATGCTGACTTGTCAGCTTCTTCAAAGCCCACTAGAGAATGCATTAGTGGTGCTAAATGCACGTTTAGACACTATCTGTGATGATCTGGGATAAGATTCTGCATCATCTGTAAATCTCGTCTTGCCCAGTTAGACTACCTACTGTTTTAGCATCCCATTTTCAATGCCAAGCTCAGTCACTACCATTCTATTAGTGAGAATGATCTAATGAACAGGATTCATTCCAACATGTTTTAGTTTGTAACCTGATTTGAACAGAAACAAATTGATTATATCCTGCCTTGTCCACACCTTATTAGACACTAGTACTGCCTTATTTATATTTGTTACACATATACAATCCTATGGAAATGTTTGGGTGACCCTAAATAAAATGTGTGTTCTGTTGAATTTTGTGCCTGCTACAGAGAACATACTTCTCCATATTTTATTTAAATCTTCATTTGTAAAATGTGACAAATCAAGCACACATTTAAATCTAAATGCACATTTAGATACTATCTGTGATGATCTGGGATAAGATTCTGCATCATCTGTAAATCTCGTGTTGCACAGTTTGACTACCTACTGTTTTAGCATCCCATTTTCAATGCCAAGCTCAGTCACTGCCATTTTATCAGTGAGAATGATCTAATGCGGTGCTGAACTTACAAATGGCTGATAACTCTGTTAATGTGAAGAAATGAAAATAAATGGTCATCACAGGGCCATGGTGTTAGTTTTGAGAGTCAGTGGAGCTCAGTGTAGTCTACTGTGACAGGGACTGAAACTGATGCTACTAACTGTGGTTTATGCAGCAAACACACATTAATATACACTGATGCTAAATGGCTTGTCCAAAAGGTCATAACATCAGATCAAGCTCAGACTCCTAAAATGCATGGACCTGGTGAAGATAATTCCAGTATATTAGTGCTGCCATCTTAGATTTGCTCATAGCATAAAAGGACATTACCTCTCTGCTATGCTTTTACCTGTATAGGTGCTTTAAGCGCTTACAAACCTTCATTTTGTTTATTAATTTTTATTTACATCATCACGCTAATGCTAATTTCTGCTAGTCCATCTCCAGTATTTCTCATTGTTTATTTAATGCATCATATGAATATCCAGTTAAACAAACCAATGCTATAAATCTGGATACCTCTTAACAGTTACCATTTATTTTTGGATTTTTTTTTTGCCATAACTTTTTCGCAGGCCACGTTTTAGGTTTGACTTGTGTCTGATTTGTCACATTTTACAAATGAAGATATAATTAAAATATGAAAAAATATGTTCTCTGTAGCAGGTAGAAAATTCAACACGCATTTTAATTAGGCTGACCCAAACAGTTCCATAGGATTGTAAATGTGTAACAAATATAAATACGGCAGTACTAGTGTCTAATAAGGTGCGGACAAGGCAGGATACAATCAAGTATGAATCAGGTTACACATTTTTTAGGCCAGCTTTTTGTAGCCTGTTTATTCATTTCAGTCTTGTCAGAAGCAGTTAGTTTGGTTTCATTAACAGCAGCACTTTTGTCTCCTGAGTGCAACTTTAACTCACAGACTGTTGTGTTATAGTAAAGTTTGCTGGAGAAGCACATTGAAACAAATCCCTCTTTTGAAGATACAGCTGTACAGCAACATCATCAGCAAATCGATATGATTGGCAATTGAGCAATATAATATAATACAGTCATTCAGGGCTAACAGCAGTGTTGCCTGATATTATGTCCACGGTTGAGGTCAATTAGATTTCAATTTCTTCAGTTTAGTTTCAGTTCAGACCGTTTATTTGATGAATGCTGATTGATATTCCTGCATTGTAGGCAGGATTTTTTTTTTGCATGGTGTGTTTAGCTCTTAAATTGATCCTGAATCAATGGGAAAACACCAAGCCTGGTGGTTTCAGTTTGTTGTTAAATTAATCTGCTAGATTGCTTCTTAATTTTCTGACAGGACTTTGAATGGGTATATTAGTGGTTAAGCCATTGAGTCTTTTCCTTTTCATGTTGCTTCGCAGTGCAGTGCGGAAAAAAAAAATTCTCTTTTAACTTCTCTTTCAACACTGGTTGTTGATCCCTTGCGGTCTCTGCTTTTGTACTGCTCCACTCCACTTGCAAAATGCTTGTATTAATTACTGTAGCCTTTTATATGGTCACACCAGGGTTATTACTATTAGGCATATTGCTTAACCTGTTAGTCAATCATCACTATAATGTGAGGACTGTAACAAAAAATAAATACAAACATGGCAGTGTCTTAAGGTAAAATAATGGTCTTTCATAATAAACATTTGAAAACTACAAACTCGGATTGTTGGACTCCTTAATTTTTGCCATGTGTGACATGTGTCTAGCTAAAACAATATCAAAGTCATATCAATGTTGGCAGGTGTGTGGCTTTTAAAAAAGCATTGTACTGGTGTTCAGATATGAATGAAATTTCCAACTGATATTTGATGATTTATTGTACCCCTCAAGGCCAGATTATTTAGGTGACATCTGTTAATCATCTGTTAATAGGTGTCGTCACTTCTGTGTGTATACAGGCTTTCGAAAGTTATCCAAAATTAAATGACTGAGATGTAAATGAAGTCATTCGGTGTGGTTTTATTGTGGAATGACTCACCAGTGGCCATTTACAACACCAGTGAACCTACAAGTGTCTTTGGAGTTTTTATGTAATGTTGATGATGATAAAAAGGTGGGATAGTTTTTACTTGCAATGCACTGCAAGCTTTACTCTGCCATGCATGGATAGAAATATATTCACCTGTAACTAGTCCATGTCTCCGGCCCTTTCCCAGACGTTTCCTATTCCAACACAGCATATACAGGGGGTCCTCGGGTTACAACAGTCTCGACATACAACGCTTCGAGTTTACACCGCTCACTCCTATAAAAACTTGAAAGAATTGAGACATGAGTGTTGTGGCATACACCACTAGCGTCGTGGGCGAACTAGTTTGGTTGTGTGCGGCGGAAGAATACGTAGAATACTCAGTAACGCTGTGTATGAGTGCACGGTGACGCATGGATGAACGGACGGACCGGTGGGTGTGGTTTGGCTTGGGAGTGTGCACAGGAGGCAGGAGGGAACACCTATCTGCCTGTTCAGCCGTGCGTAAGGTAGAATTCATTGATCCGGCACTATCGATCGTGAACCATATTCATTGCGTGCGTAGGGGGCGTGGCGACTCGCTAGGGGGGGCAATGCCTTCTAATGCTCCACAGTGGCATACTGGTTCATCCGTTATACTGTTTAAAATTTGTGTAATTACCATCGAACTTGCTTCAGATCGTACATTTGGGTGCATCACAAACAGCACAAAGGCCTGGCGCAGATAGCTGGTTAATACGTGCCCACACCGCCACTAGAGAGCTGTGCTGCAGGAAAGCCACACGAAAACGAATCATTTGAGGCAAGAACGTCAAACAGCAGGGTCTGTGAAACACAGAAGGATCTGACACATGCCCAGAACTTGCTGGAATCATTTTTAGAAGGATTTGCTTATGACTGTAAAAGCCAACACTGCATAGAATTAACACATGCAATTACGGTTTGTTTATGTAAGGACCAATCAATCTTCTTATACTCCGTAAGCTTATACTCCGTTTAGGAGCAGTTGAGCCTCCATTGGTTTTGTCTTTAAATAATAAACATTCTAATGGTCCGTGTGTTCATAAAGGATTTTCAGAAGATGTGCCTTAAAAAGGAAGCTGTATTGATATTTACCTATTTATTGCTCTGTACTGTTTTTGCTCAATAAAAATATTTGATATATATTTTTATTGTTAGATGTTATTTGCAGTTAAACAAGCTGCTGTTAACCAACAAAAACAGACTGTTTTTGTAATTGGTCTCTGTTTGAAAAAAAAAAAAATCACCTTAATATACCTGATATATACTGAAAGTGTCAGAAATTTTGACCTTTTTAAACGTGACATAAAGTTTTGCCCATACTGTCTACTGCGACCTCCTAGCTGTCACAAAACAATGTCTTGCTCATCGTATTTGTCTCCAATTCATACAATAATTCTCTGAGCGAGAGCTTTCCAAGGCATTAAAAGCCTCAGACATTTCTATCGGCAGTGCTGAGATTAATTCTGGCGTTCCTCTTGAATTTCATTTCATGAAACCAGTTGTTCTATCATTCCAGAAATGTGTAAAATATTTGTGGGGGAAAATGGAAAGATCCCCTTTAAGGGGGCTATGCTGAGGAGGGCTCATGAAGCTGGAATGGATGATGTCTCCATTACATGTCACAGCTACAGGACTCTTCATTAGAGGTGACCTAGACTCCTGGGACACTGAGTGGAACCAGTGCGCGTGCATCTGTGCACTGAATACAGGCTGCCGCTAAGGAGTTGCCTAATTAATTAGCTTACTGGAATGAGCCAAAAAGCATGGCTTTATTATTCTGTGCAACGAGCCATTTATAACAGGCAAACTGGTGTCAGCTTTAACTGGTTTAATTATGCTTTCTGCATTCAGATTGCATGCACATTCACTGATCTGAAATCAGCCGAGTTGGCATCAAAAAAGAAAGTCGAATGTTCTTTCAGCCTGCTTGAATGAGGCACAGGTGTTGTGTTAAAAGGAAAGGGTGAAGGTGTGGGGAACGAGGCAGAGGATTGCTCTGAGAGCAGAAGATGCCAAGGAAAGACACACTGAGGGAGAGAAAAGAGAGGAAGAGGCTTGGGAGGAAGTAGGAGAAGGAGGATGACAGTTGATCAAATGACGTGAAGGAATAATGGAGAGAATAGATGAGATTAAACCCGAACAGCAGGATAAGGAAAAGAATGCTGGAGAAGAAAGAAGTGAGACCTAAAAGTGGAACCAACTAAGAGAAAGAGAGAGTGTTGAATTGAGAGAGGAGGCTTAGTGGAAGTCAGAATGAAAGTGTTGGGGAAGTGCTGCCGTGGGGGATGGGGTCTCCTTATTATGAGCTCAGGAAATCTAAAAACAGGAAAGAGTGAGTGTGATTCTGACAGTGAAGGTGTCTGCAGAGCTCGTTAATGAGCTGATGTGATGTGATGAAGGCTGCTCACATGTATGTGAGGAGATCATAGCTATGGAGAAGTGAAGTGGAGGTGATGATGAAGAAAAGGGAGGACTTGTACAGGAGTCCCTCGCCCACCCCCGCCCCACAGGAGAACGAGAGCTGCTGGAATAGAACAGTTTTAGAGCTTTTCTACCTCGATATCTTGCACACAAGGTAACTGAATATGGGACACCAGTTTAATCAGTGCTTCTCTGTTTGTGGCTTGTCTCCAGTGTCTGATCTCAGCAAGCAAGTGCACACTTCTGGAGATGTTGAGCCACGAGCCTCGTTGCTGAGTGTCAGAACATGGCCAGTTACTGCACGTCACTGTGAGGCATTTTGTTCACTGTTGGCTGTTAACGAGACTTCTTTATAAGGAGTCAGAATCTATCAGTGACTGCGTATCTCATTTACAAATACACAATATGGACAAAAGTACTGGGACGCCTGCCCATTACACCAACAGGGACTTTAATGACATTGCATTCAAATACATAGGGAGCAGCTATAACAGCTTCCACTCTTCTTTGAGGGCTTTCCACAAGATTTTGGAGTTTCTGGGGGGAATTTTTGCCCATTTATTCTGTAGGACATTTATAATGTCAGGCACTAATGTTGGACTCATCCCAATAGTGTTGGATTGGGTTCCCCAAATGGTGTCTTCAAATTTGGTAGCTAAAATACCTTGGTATGCATTAACCATTAGGCTTGAGTTTTCAATAATTAAGAAGTATATCCCAATACTTTTGTCTGTACAGTGTATGATTCTTTTTAAAGAACCATTTTTTACAGAACTATGAATGATTCTTTTGTGGCATCACACGGAGAACTAGCACCATTATTTTAAGCAAGTAGGGCATAACTTCCTTAAAGTAGTGTTTTCCAACCTTGGACCTGGAAAGACAATGTCCTATACATTTTCCTTTAACATGCCCACTGCAAAGAGGTTGTTAGTGGGCGGTCAGCTGGGTCAGGTTTGGAAGGAACAGTTCTGTGCAGTGCCGTACAGGATCATTTGTACATTTTTTGGAAAATTCTGCTCTGAATTATTATAAAGCATAACAGGCTGAGGACATTTGGCTTTGAACATGCTATCTTAAAGTTAATTAAGAGTACTTTCAGTAAACAGGATCAGGTTGGTAGATCTTAGGGTGCTGTTTACCAGCAGAACCCTCTTAAAGCTTCTGGTTTGATTTTTATGAAACCTCCAAATGTCCTTCAGAAAACAGAAGCCTACAAATCACTGCTTCTGCTTATAATTGCCTGGCTGCTTCCACCTCCTAGACTCCCCTAATCTTATCTCACTGAAACCAAGCACACACAGTCCAATGAATGCAGTCCGTTCCCCACCCATCGGACTCTCAAGATAAGGTGACTTTGAGAGTCTGTGATAGTAGACTGTCTGGTGAAGTTCCTCTGCTAAAACGCCCTGGCCCTGAGCTTTAATGAGTCTGATCTTCTCTAATCTGATTGTAGGAGGTAATGGATGACCCTTCTACCATAGATGGAATGTTAAATTGTGCACAGCTGGTGGTCAGTTCAGTGCAATTTTAGTGCATTTTGACATCGACACTGTCACAAAGTAATTGCACGCAGGCCAAACAGACTATTAGGGAAAAGTTAGCATTAGGAGTGGTAGAAAAAATAATACAGTGTACATTTTGAGTGAAAACAACGATGTAGTTACACAGATACTCGTAATATTTTACATTTATTTTTAAGTTAAATACATTAAAATATTGTATTTGTAACTTGTTTGGTGCCATCTATAGTGACAGTGTATCTCAAAATGCCACACTTCAGTGTTTGGCAAATAATCTTAAAAATTGCTAACCAAATCATTATTAGGTCTCTTGTGATTTCAATTTGTAGTTATTTGTATTTGTAGTTATTGTTTTTATTGATCTCTGTTGTAGAAATGTGTAGTAAAATCTGTTTTGTTTAGAGTGAAAGCCTGTGTGAGGATGCAAAACTGTTTGAATCAGTGAACTTCCCTGACCGTGGAATGCTGTGAATCATCAGGCTGAATGGGTAAGCAGCTAGTTGTTTGAGGGGGCTCGGTAAAGGGGAAGTGCCTCTGTAAATAGCATCAGATAACATCAGCGTACTACATGACTTAGCATTTTCAGCAATGGGGCCACTTCCTCTAGCTAGCCCTGGACCACACGCAAAGCTAGGCTATTTGTCTCACACTGAGCTCTCATTAGCTTAGGAAGACCACCCTACCATGTGTGCGAATGAGAGCACTCTTCCAGCCAACTAGGCCAGGGTTTCTTGCCCAGTTTTACTGTTGCGCTGTTTATTTATTTATCTGTTGTTTTTTTTCCCCTTCCTCAGCTGCCCTTGTTTTCTCAGTAAGTGACAAATTAGCACAGGGGAGGTTGTCTTGAGAATATTCTTTTCCATAAGGCTGCTATTTGAGGTTTTCCTCTAGTATGAGGACATTCGCACAGGAAACGCTCAACAATGGCTCAGAGGGACAATATCCTACATTTTCCTGTGTGTTATTCTTTTCTCTGAGGTCCATTTATAGTCTTTTTGTGTTTATATACTCCAAAAAAATGTAAATGCTGTATTGGAATTCAGTTTTTACTTTTCATCTGTTCATTTCTAACATCCCTTTATTGTCTTAGAAACAAACATGGCATTTTTGTGAGTGTATACTTGTGTGAGTGAACTGGCTACCAGTTGTGCCTTATTCAAAAAAGTTAAAACTATCATTATAATCTTAATATAAATGGATGGCTAAGCAGCTGAGGGCTGAATTGGCATATATACACTATATGTTGGTTTTCGTGACATCGCAAAAATATCCACACATGGACTGTATGCACTGCATATGGTAACCTGAAACTGGAACAGTGTTTCTGTGCTATGCTACAATGTGTGCTGTTTTATACAAGCAGGGAAAATGTGACTTTCCACCATATAGGTGTTTTCTTGTAAGCTCTTTTTTGGAGGGGCTGTGATTGTGTATGTAATTTGAACCAAATATAACACTTGTAAGGGTGGGAGTTGTGTTTGAATGAATTGGAATCAGATTTGGGCCTACTTGCCAAAAATATGATGTAATCAAGATTATGTAAGTGTGCAGATATGTTGTTGTTTTCCTCAGAGTTAAAGAAGCTAACATTTGTTTGGTTGAGTCAGGATGTGTCAATAGATTTATAACTGACTGACGGTGTTGTTAAGAACTTGTCAAATGTCAGACCTTAGTGATACTTACCTGATACTGAGGTTTAGTATCAAGATGCTGTAGATCAAAACTATAATATGGCAAAGAATTAAAAACATTTGTCTTTGTCTAAATTACAAGATTTTGAATGCTACGGTACATATAATAGGCCCCGGGTACCCGCAACCCCAGTGTGGATTATGCAGTTACAGAAAGTTACAGAAAATGATAATAAAAAAAATTAATAAAAATGTTAATTAAAAAAATTGTATTAGAAAAAAATATCTTAGTGTGGCCCAAGAACCACAACACATATCTTATTATGATATTTATATACAGTTACATGCCTAGAACATCTCCATTTGATAAACGTGACCCATGATTCAGAGTCATCTTGTTTGGGCTAGAAGCTGTTTTGTGGCACAGTGTGATTGGACCTGTGTGTTTATGTGGACAGTAAGATGTACATCTAGTTCAGGCTCAGCATGACAGATTGTCAGTTTGTTTTTGAGCAGTGGCTGATGGAGGGAAAAAGAACGGGGAGGGGGGGTAAAGAAAGAAAGAGCCAGATGGAAGGAGAGCATATGCTGTACCCAGGCGGAAAGAGAGAGCAGGCTGAGAAGATATAGCCTGAGAAGCTCGGAGCAAAAGCACAATTGACAGCCAATGAGGGATCCCTAAAAGGCTCCCAACAGTTGGGATGTTTTTTGCAAGCATTTTCTTGAGCAGCTTCCCTGCATTGGTGTTAAAAAATGAGCCGGACTGTGTCAAACATCTTGCATGTCTTTGCTCCCTAGCTATCCATCATTACCTCTCTCCCCTTCTCTCTGCGTTTCTCTCTCTCTGTCTCTCTCTCCCTCCTGGCATGCTCTGCTCAGATGGCAAGGCGATGAACACTCCAGTTGCCAGATGTGGCTGAAAATGAACAGCTGTTGATCCAACACCCAGCTGCCTCTTCTCTAGCTGTCGCCTTGACAACCGCAACTCTTCTCTTCATAACTAATGTTCTTCGAAAACAAGGGGCATGACCAACACCGCTGAAGCTCCTTTCATTGCTCTCTGTCTCTCTCTCTCTCTCTCTCTCTCTCTCTCCCTCGCTTTTTCTCCTTCTCTTTCTCTCTCTTGCAGACTTTTGCTCTCTCTCCTATCACTTGATGTCAAAAGGGTTGCATAGCTGATAGCAAAGCCATCATACTGCTTTCAAGTTTATTAGTAATTAGTAAGATTAGACATGGCACAATACTACCTTCTCTGATATCAATTATTGGTCATCATTGATTTGCTCATTTTGAAAATTACAAAAATATAAATTGTATAGATTAAATTCTTCACTTGAGATTAGGGCAGGGATTCTTTGTTGGCCAAGAAGTTATAATTTTTCAATCTTTTTTTCAATCTTGCAATGGCAGTTTTTTTTCTTTAATCCATGTTGCTCTTACGGCTGAAGCTCTGCAGCAGGGTTGTGTTTCCGTGTTTGTGTGTGTGTGTGTGTGTGTGTGCCTGTGCTTCAGTTTGGTGTACTAAATTGAGTACTAAACAGTGTACATTTTTGTTTTGAAGTGTTTTTTATTGTATGTATAAAATGGGGTGAAAAGGCCATGGGTCTTTGTTGCGCCTCTGTGGTGCAACTATAACCTGCTATAATTATATACTATGATTGTTACTGTACAATAATTTGTAAATAATATATAATGAAATAATAATAAATAATAAAATGTTGATATTTATTCAAAATTTTGCCCAGAATTTTTGCACTTTTTTTTTTCCAAAATTGCTTATTGCCCTAATGTAAGGACTAGTCCTGGACTTGTCTTTTAAACCATTTTTTTTTGTACTTTCCGTACAGTACTTTCCTATCAAGTGGTGGAATGAGGGGCAAGAAAGTCTCGATTACAGGGAGATCCAGAAATATCACTCTTGCAATAATACTTCATTGGAAAATAATTGTTGCAAACATTTATAAAACTTATGACACTCTAGTAATAATATAATAATTTCAACAGATTTGTCTCGCTTTTATTACTAAAATATTTAACCATTTTGTTTTCTCGACACAAAACATTATTCTGTGATGCCTATAAAGTCTAAATGTACTGATTTAAATGCTGTTATTTGAAAGAATATACATTGTAAAAGGATACAATTGGGAATCAGAATTATTATGAATTCATTTTATACTCACCTTTTCACAAAATGTAAATTTTGAAAGTGTCCCAGTTCGCCAATGGCCAGCTGTTAAATTGGGCCACACTGTTACTGTCAAAATGGGACACTGCTCTATATCATTTTAATAAATGAAAAATGGATTGAATATAATTTCTCCTAAATCTGCTCTCTGCCAGCTTGCTGGAAACATGTTGGTTTTACATGCTCATTGTTTCCCCAGTTGTTTTAAATACTAGTTTTCCAGAGTTGTTATTTAATTAATTAATTAATTAATTGTTGCTGAAAAAAGTGGTCTCAGGACACAGTGTGTTGAAAGTATTGTAATGCCTTATTTTCTTTCTTATATAGTGTTTCAGGGACATTAATGTATTTAGAATGGTGTCAAATTGGGAGTTAAGTTTAGATGGTTCTCTAAATTGTTCCGGAAAGCAAATTTTTAGAAAGTATCCCAATACACTCGCTTGCAACAGGGGCTTTCTCTGAAACACTAGGAGATTAGCATGGTTCTGAGGAGATGTGTGATTTGAGTGCATCAAAAGAGAGGATTTGAGAGGTGGTGAGGTGACTGAAATTAATCTTCGCTTTAGATGTTTAGATGGGCTGTGATTGAGTGGCGTGACATGTCTGTGTGAAAGATAAGTACGTGTGAGAGACACAGAGGAAGAGAGTGAAGGATTAGTAGCTGAAAAGCTGAAGGGGGGCTTAGCACAAGTGAGGGAGAGTGATGTGATGACAAGCTGTACACATGGAACCGTGCAATGCTTAAAACCGTACATGTTGGTTAAAGAATTTCCTGCCTGGTGTTCTTATGGTGGTCGCATTGATAAAATTCATTATCATGTTTTTCAGTTATCTCATAGCATTAGATGATATTTAGGTTTGCATTATAAAGTTTACGAACCCATTCAGGCTCATGGGACCCCAAGAAGAAATTCAATTCATGTAAATATTTCAAAGATGGTAGTTTTCCTTAAATTGTTATGCTAGTAATATAACTGATTTTATGTGTGTGTGCACGCATTTTATTTGCCATCATATGTGTCTACTGTGTGATACTAATACTAAGTCCCCCAAGGTGCAAACGTAACCTAAATGTACCCTTCAATGTCACTGAGGGTGTATGAAGTACACTGTAATATTGTAAAACGTGTTTAAATATTTCAAATATTTATGTAAAATAACAGAAAAATTAAATAAAGTCTTGTACGAATGTATATCTTGTATATATAAATATGTGTGTGTGTGTGTTTGTGTGTATATGTTTACGTTTGCTTTTACGGCATTTAGCAGGCGCGTTTATCCGAAAAAAAATATGTAGTTATATGTAAGCAAAGATGTGTATATATATATATTTTAGGGCATTAACACAAAAGTTGACTGTCTGAAAGAAGTCGACTATTCGAGTCTTTTTTCCTCTCTCTGTGCGCGCTTGTGTACAGTCTCTGCCTGTGGTTGGCTGACTCCGACACATGTTCCGTGACTTAACCAATTATTTTAGTCCCTTCATAAAAGGGGCGGTACCGAG